>RJWM01010009.1:0-65424 GCA_004363535.1 Dasyprocta punctata | reverse complement strand
AAAATGAATTACTTACGGATATAGCTACCTTAACCTACTGCCCTCCACAAAGGTCAAATACAATACTCCAGGTTTGACAAGCTTCCCTATGTCACAGCATAGGTTCTATATGCACCTGAAAAAAAGTTAAGAAAGGTAGAGAGAAAGAAAGAAAGGAAGAAAGAAAGAAAGAAAGAAAGAAAGAAAGAAAGAAAGAAAGAAAGGAAGGAAGAAAGAAAGAAAGAAAGAGAAAGAAAGAAAAAGAAAGAAAGATGTAAGTTCAAAATGCAAACCCAAATAATGTTCAAGCCTAATGTCATTATCTTGGCCCTTCACAAAATCTCTTCACATATACAATTGGCCTCCCATCTTATTCTTGTTTTATTTATCAGAATTTTTGACTCATGCATGAAATGGTGTGAATCTTTAGGGGAGGGAAACAATGCTGAGTTATTTCCATAACTGGTTTCTGATCAAATTCAGAAATACAAAAGAAATAAAGATGGAGTTTAAGTTTTCTCTGTCTCTCTCTGCCTTTCTGTATCTCTCTCTTTCTCTTCCTCCTCCTCCTTGTCCTCCTCCGTCTTCCTCTTCTTTCTAAATATGAGATTGGATTACATGGCATGGATGTATATGTGCAATTGAGCATCCCTCATCTTAGTGCTAGACAGAATACCCCATATAGTGGTTGCAGCTAGCAAAGGACAGGCAGGCTTCCTACCATAAGCAATTAGCCTGGAAGCAGAGCTTCCAATCAGCTCCCAAGAGGAAGTAGGGAAGAGAGATAAGCTGAAATTTCTTAATTTATTTCTTTTTCACAAATGTAACAGTCATGTAAGTCTTACCCTTTACTCTGGGAACAGAGAGTGCAATGCTACTGAGCCCAAGGAAGGAATAAATACCCTACTTCAACCTCCTACAGATGAAAAAGCTTGTGATTTGTAATGTTTCTATTCCAGAGTAACTATGTCCTTTTGCTATTGTCCAAGTGTATATCTGATATAAAGGTAGCTATCTTTTACCAGTTTATTATCTCTCCTTATTGATTCATAAGCTAGATGTAAGTAAAATGAGCTACAAGTCTGGCAGAACATGTCCTGTCACTAGACTCAGGGGAAGCTATTAAAATAGTGATGAAATTAGATAACATTCACACTTGGCCTGCAGCAAAGTACCTTTGCTTTAAAAGGAGTCCAAGTTTTAATGTAGCCTACAGCTACATTTTTTAAAAGCACTTTTACTTTCCCACAGTTGCTGGATTTCGAAGAGAAAACAAAGTCAATGAGAACCTATCCATTTGAAAGATACTGCCACAAAATTATGCAGTGATACTAATTCTCCTCCCCTCCTCCTGAAGAGATCCATTCTTCACACACTTGAGAATGGAAACAAAGGAGTAAAACTTTATTCTTTCTGTTGAAATGACCTTCTTTATTTAAATGCTTGATGACACTTGGTGGAGTATAATAAATATGGTTGTAGTTGAGAACAACTCATTTTCAACTTTCCGTTTTCTCTGTTTTATAATAGAGGAAGAAATCATGAGGAATTCAACAGAATGAGACAAGTAATCTGTGCTTCACTATGCCTGTTGATTCTGATTTGGGCCATAAAAATTTTCTTCCTTATTGTTTTAGATCTGTTATTTGTAAAGGAAAAGCAGCATGCTAGGATTATTAGCACTTGGGAGCTGGAGGGCAAATAATGCTAATGGAATAAATAATATATCATTTATTAGAACCATTATGGAGGGACTTAAACCAAATCAGTTTACTAGCCTCAACAGCATAATATTTAGCAACCTCTAACAAGTTTCAGGGAGAGATATTAGTTTGCAACTCAACAAGGATCCTCCATATACTGCTTAAATTAGACAGCATATTAAAAATTAATGGTAGGCCAATTTCCTACAATTATACTTTTATCTGGGGAACAGACTGCCTGGTTTGCATGATATTAGTAGCTTTTGGCCATGCATCTTCTTTACAATTTCAGTTGACTCAATTTGTCAGTGAGTCTTTTTTTTTTCTCCAAGCAAGCATGTCCAGAAAAGGATGTGCTGAAATGCAAATACATATGTATAGCTTGAATTTACCTTCTAAAGAGAATAATTTAAGAAGGTACCTGTGTGGTGGTGGATATTGAGATGCACAGCCCAAAGCCCTCGTCAAGAATGAAGGAACTGATTTTCACATCTGCCGAAAGTGATGCTAGAATTCCACTTTGAGCTACCAGAACTGTTAGGGTACTGCTGCCAGGGAAGAAAATTGAGTCACCCAAGGTCATGTCTCCTTCCAGAAGCAGCCCACATCTGACAGGTGATCAATGTGCAGATACAAAGACTAGGTCTCCAGTCCCCAATTCAGGATAATTTATAATCTCAAAGCATGGAAGGGAAAAAACAAAACAAAAACAAACCTCTGCTAGCCAAGATTACTGTACCCAGCAAAGCTGTCTTCAAGAAATGAGGGAAGAATAAAAACTTTGCCTGAAAAACAAAAGCTAAGGAACTTCATCATTGCTAGACCTGCTTTATAGGATTTGCTAAAGGAAGGTCTGGAAGCCAGAAGGAAAGGCTGACAACTGACGCAACAAAATAAAAGTACGAAAGTAAGAGCTCAGTGATATAAATAATCCATAGTCATAGTAAAAATTCTTAAGACTGTAAGGGTGGTGTGTAAAACAACTATACCCCAACTATGTGAGCTAAAAAAACATAATTATTAAAAATAAACCCAACCCTATATAAAATCCTTGTAAAAGTAGCAGAGAATATTTGCCAAAGTGGCTTATGAAGCCACTATTAGTGCTAAAATTAGACACACTATTACAAGCAAACTATAAATTAGTATTTCTTCAAAAAGCAATCCTTGGTTGAAGATACAACTCAGCAGCACAGCACCTGGCTGGCAAGTGCAAGACTGTGAGTTCGAATCCCAGTACAAAAACAAAAAACAAAAAACAAAAAAGAGGCACATCCTTATTGAGTATTAACAAACTAAATATTTGTGTGACTAGATATACTTAATTAAAACAAAATTACGTTATATGTATTCTCATATTTTAATTAATTAATCCATCTTCACCAGTGTAGTTTATGCCAAGATTAGGAAGTTGATTGAGCATTGGAAAATCAAACAAGAGGTTCATAAGATTAACAGAATAACAGAAAAATACACACAATCATGTCAATAAATTCCCAAAAATTCAAGGGGTTTTTTTGGGGTGACATTCCCAAGGGAAAAAAAAGTGCAAGGAGTCCTCATCAGCAAATGACAGCAGCAGAGCAGAGAGACAATTGCATCTTTACTGTTTAATCCTTATATGTGCCACTAAATCAAATATTTACATTCTTGTATACTGATTTAACCATGGTGCACATGTACAGTTTTCTATGCTAAGTCATGGTTGCGAAAGTGTATCCTGTTGTGTGCCTATGCCAGTGAGTTCAAGTCCTCAGGTGTCCTCAGATACCCTGAGCTTTGAAGCACTCTACAGTGGACCTCCATGCACCCAAAACATATGATTATATTGAGATACATTCATGATAACACTTGCAACAAGCCAAAAATGAACAAATTCTTTCAGACTAACTAAAGGTTTCTGCAAAATTCCTATTGCTAAAACGTTTCCCCACTCACACAGGGAATCATCTTTCACTACTTCTGGTCAGCACTTTTCTGTATATCTTCTATAATGTGTGACAATGAAGAGAAATAAAAGAAATAGACAGTTCTGAGAGGAAAAATAAAATGTAGTTCAATAAAGATCTAGAAACTTTGTCTTATGTACTACTATTTCAAATATGCTTGCTTGGGTTTTAATCTTTAGATAACCAAATTGTGCAATTTTGGATCTCCATTGCTTACCTTTCATTTCTACAATTTTACTTCTTTATTTTGACTTCATTTTTATCTTATTTTTGTTTATTTCACTATATTCAAGCCTCTTTCCAATGTATTTGTTAATAAGTTTTTAGTCAAATCTAGTACGTGGTATAATTGAACAGTTCTATTTTAATCTTTGTGAGGTAGTTTTATCTTTTTATTCAATTTCTTTCTGAGTTTGGTTAATCAAAACAAAATTTAAAAATCATTGCTTATGTATATATACACATATTTATATAATATTTTATATTTTTTGTGTATTTTAGCTCTAAATTTTGAAATTCCTCTTTTAGATGTTCATTAAATATCTGAAAATGGTTGTATAGATCTAATAAATTCAGGGTGGAGTGCTTAATTTTTTCTGCTTGACATCTATTTTTCTAAAAGGAAGGAAGATTTAGACTAGATTGTTTAGACATTTATTTTCTATTTTCTTTTCAGGGAAGTTTTTAATGTAAATAGACTTCCTATTTGTACTTAGATTTACAATAATAATGTATGCATGTGGTAAAGGACTTTTGGGAAATGGACAGGCTCATACTTGGATTTAGTATTCTCTTTTGATTTTGTGCTTCCCTTAATTTCCTTCTTCCTTTTTTCTTTTCCTTGATTGAGTCTCAAAAAAATGACCTCTGTATTCTCCTCACTTCACTTTTTCTCAGAAGAGATGCCTTTTACAATTTGTCGCTTCAGTTCCTGCATTATTATCAAGCATCTTTTTTGTAGCCAGTGCTGAGATCTAGTAGCTTTCAGATTTGTTTCAGCATTTTTATAGTTAGCAGCATCTTTGTATTCCTTGACATGACTTTCTCTAGGTTTCCTTACCTTCTTTTCAGCCCAAGCTTTTCCCCACCCCAATTCCACACAGGCTTGTTGAGTAATCTTACGGGTATGTGTGCTGGAGTGTGATGTTACTTCTTTCCTGCCTGTTTGAAGATTGTAGAACTCTCTGTGTCCATGTTATGACGAAGAAGTCAGTGTTGTGTATTTTCATTCACTTTCCTTGCTGACAAGTTTGGTTTTTGAATTAAGTATTGAGAGATGTTAATTTAAGAAGCTGGTACAACTCAGAAGTATTTTATAGTTTACCAAATAATTTTTTCACTTACATTGATATGATTGTTATCTAGTTAAAAAAATTATGTGTAAAATTGCCAGAACAGGCATAATCTATAGAGACAGAAAGTAGATTCATGTTTGCCTTGAACTGGGGAAATTGAGAACTTATAGAAGGAAATGGGGGTTTAAAAAAACTAATTTTTTAGAGAAGTTTTAGATTCACAACAGAATTGAATGGAACTTAAAATTTCTCATACATCTGTCACCCCACATATACACTGCCTCCCTAACTATCAATAGTCAACACTAGAGTTGTATTTTTTTTTTATTTTTTTACCAACAATGAACCAACATTTTGCTCTCAAATTTCATCAATTCCATGGAACATTCTGAGTTTTTCACACATATGTAATGTCATGTATTAGCAATGATAATATCATTCAGAGCAGTTTTATAACCTTAAACATTCCTTGTGCTTTGCAAGCTGAGGTTCATTTTGGGATGAGAAAAATTTGAAAGTTAGATTGAGTTGTTGACTGAACATCTGTGAATGTACTAAAAACAGTGAATTACACACTTTGAATGTAGATTATATCTCAATAATCCTCTTTATTTGTGAAGAGTTGTATTGTTTGTATGCTGACACTGAGTTTCTAGAGTAAGTACGATTTCACAATGTGCTGACCACAGTAAATCATTAATATTTGACTATATCTGATCTTTTCTCTTTCCTGGTTAAGTCAAAGGGTTTTTGCTTTGTTTGCAATTCTTTTCCTCTCTGTGTCAAAGGGTTAAATTGTAAGAGAAATTCTCCTTTTTCCCTGATGCAGGTTTAAAAAAGAAAAGAAGATACAATAAAAATAATACATTCATATTCTAAGGCAGAAGTAGGAATTCTTCACATAATTTACAGAAAGGCACTAATGTTACAATAGAAAATGAATGGAAAAGTGTTCCTATTAAGCTCTGTTGAAATCTAAATATCATTTAAAAATTATTTGAGCAATGAAAGTATGAATTTACTTATTTTCACATTATGTTTCAGTTGTGAAATTGTGTGTATTTAATGGTTGCCCTGCCATTTGTATCCGTAGTTTCAGATGCTTGTAATCTTGAAGACTATTCCCTAAGAATAGTGAATGGGAGTTTTGGCCCTCTGATGAATCACAGAAAAAAAAAGTCATTCTAGACTTGAGCCATTTATTAATTTTTTTTCAGCTTTTACAGTCAGTTAGAACTGCAGTATGAAGGAATAGAAGATTATGAGGGCAAAGCCAAGAGGTTATCAGAACATCATCAGAAACCAAAGAGACAAGACAGTGATGGTACTGTCAGAAGTGAACGTTGTAGAGCGTCTGTTTTTCTAGGCGGAATCTACCAGGTAGAGGCCTTTCATGCAGTCCTTTGTGAGTCATGAAAATAAGAAATAAAACAATGAATTTAAAATACCCTCATGAAGTGGTAAACTAGGAATTATTTTTTATTCTAAAATCTATTGACATAAACTCTTTTTAGATGTGTACAGACGGTTAATGGTAGGTGTGAAACAGTGAGATCTGAACTTCATGATCTTAAACAATTTTCATAATGTTAGCAAGCCTGAGATTTTTATTTTAAAACTAGGAGTAATACTAGAAATGCAATATAGTTATTGAGTGATTTAAATGGGGTTGTATATCAGAGTAAATGCCACATAATAGTTGATTAATAAGTGCTAAGTTCATTTGCTTCTTATTTTTTTTCCTTTTCCTGCTAATCTCTAAAGAAGCCATATATTTATATATAAACCTGCTTTGTTTGAAAACTACAGGGAAAGGTAAGTTTAATCGATGAGCAGACATAAACACGTATTAACAAATGCCCTATTTTATAGTAGCAAGAGCTGACTGTTTCACAAATGCTTGCTGTAAAACACGACATTAATCAAGAAGACTTTTTTTTAAGAAGACTAACTTTGGCACTGATGTGATGTGAAGTGCTTCCACTCAAAATCTACCTAGGGAAAGTAATATATTCACAAGCCACAGCAACTGGGGCAAATCCCTGTTTCAGATCTTACCTATATTAGCTTTTTTCACCTTGGGAATATGATTAATTTCAAAGCCTAGCAAAGAGACTAGGATGTTGAGAGAATTTCAAATTTAATTTCTTGATTAGTTAATGTTTCAGCTCTTAGGTCTCCCCTTTTTTTTCAAGGCATTTCCCAATTACTGTTTTATAGGCTCTGATCTGGAACATTCAAGTAAAGGAAAGCAGACCTAATACTTGTAGGTCACATTTTCTTGATTCATTAGATGTAAATATTTAATTTTATTATACATCACATTGTATTGTACTTGGATGTCTACTTGTATGTCTGGCCACTCAGATAAATGCCAAAATGAAGTACATGCTGCCACTTTGTTTCTCCTATATCTGGAATCATAGCTGAAACAGAGTGGCATAAGTAGGGCTATATCTGTGTAATACGGTAAAAAGTGAGCCATAGCTACTCAATACAATTGTTCAAAAATAAATACTTGGAAAGTTTTATTCAACATTGGTTTATACCTTAAAAAGTTTAGTGACTATTACTGAAGTATAGAAAAATACAATAAATAGGAGATATATTATGTTGTAGACCCTGGGTCAATCCCAGTTCCAGTGTGGGGAGTATAACACTCCAGCTTTGCAGAGAAAGTTGTATAATGTTCAGAGAATGGACTCTAGAGCCAGCCCACTTTGGTTTGAAAGCCACTAATATTTTACAGATAAGTAATCTTTGGCTTGTTTTCCTCCCTCTATCATCTATTTTCCTCATTTGGAAAATGAGTATAGTAATAGTTTTCTTCTAAAAAGATGAGATAGTGTTTAACTGGAGCTTTCTAGTATAATACATTTTTTAAAAAGCAAACAATAACAATTAACTGTGGGTTATAAAAGGAATCTTTGGCGTTTGTACCAGATGATTGCAAAAATAATTCCCCATGATCCTAATTCTCGTATGATTTGTATTATTTCCTATAAGTTCAGCAAAGGAAATGATGAACATAGGAAGACATAATCTACAGAACTGGAGAAAAGTTCTGCAGCTATGCTTCTGATACAAAACAAAGCTATAATATAAAAAGAACTAAAAAAAATTGTTCCCCAAAACAAATGAACAGAATAGGACTTCAAAGAAGTATAAAGGGTCAATAAGTACAAGTGTGAAAAAAAAATCATCATTTTTAGCCTTTAGGGAAGTGCAAAACAAAACTAGTAGAACTTTGAGATTCCATTTTTTCCTAGTCAGAATGGCCATCATCAAGAATACAAAAATCAATGAATGCTGGTGAAAATGTGGGGAAAAAAGGAACTGTTCTATGTTGGTGGGAATGTAAATGTGTGCAACTGCTGTGAAGATCAGTATGAGGATTCTTCAAAAAACTAAATAGAAACACCATTTGATTCAGCAACACCACTCCTTGGTATATAGCAAGGCACCATACTGTAACAATGCATGCATATTCATGTTTATAGTACTACGATTCACAATAGCTAAGCCATGGAAACAGTCTAGATGCTCAGTCTAGAAAATATGGTGTATACCCAGAATAAAATAATATTCTGTAAAAAAGAAGAATGAAATGTCATTTGCAGGAAAACAAATGGAACTGAAGAGCATCAAGGTAAGTGAAATAAGCCAAACACAGACAGTTATACATCGCATGGTTTATTTTATATGGGGAAGCTAAAATATAAATAAATATATGAATAAAATAAAGGAGTGATTATAGGAAACCAGAAAACAGACTCTTGGGGATAGGATCTATTATAAATTTCAAACACTCTCTTTTTAATATCTACAGTTAATTGTAATTGTTTTTTTTAATATTATACTATCTCGAGGGACAGCAGGGAGGAAAAGAGTGGTACAAAGGGATTGAAAGAGATTAAGATATGTGATACGCATGTAATATTTCACCAAAACAAACATCAGTATTCTGTATTACAAGTATCCAGTAATAAAACAGTATGGGTGTATATGGTGAAATATCACTTCCCTCATGATTACACTGCGGTGAAAGGGATTTTTGCATTTTTGATTAAAGTTTCTAACCATTTGAGCTTGAATTACTTAAGGAAAAGAATATTTGGTGGAGTCAACTGCTCAATGTAATGTACAGGCTCCTTAAAAGTGCACGATTTTTAAAGGGCAGTTAGAGATGGATAGCATAAGAAAGATTTGACTAGGCATTGCTGATCCAAAGGTAGAGGGGGCCACAATTGGGAAGCTTCTTGAAATTGAGATAACTTTGCCTGAAAGTTGTCAAGGAAGCAGGAACTCTAGTTTCAAAACCCTAAGAAAGTGAACTTTGCCAACTTCATGAAAGATGTGTATGAAGAGAGTAGATTATCCAATGCTGGTGGGTTACGTGATAGTGAAGATGAAGAGGAGTTAGTTGAAGGATACATAATAACAGTTAAGCTGGAAGAATCAACTTCCTGTGATTTATTGTACAGCAAAGTGATTATAGTTAATGACATCTATGGTATCTTGAAATACACAGAATAAGTATGTGTTCACACCAAAAAAATGCTGGGTTTATGAGGTCGTGTATTTGTTAGTTGGCAGAGTTAACCATTCCACAATGTGCCCATACTTCAAAACATTATTTGTTTCCTGATAAAATTAATGTTCTCTTTTAACTTAAAAATATGAAAGGATGGGTTGGGGAGCTATTAGAATTTATGCAAACCTTTGCAGCAACCCCACATCCATTCTGTAATTCCTGTCTGATTTACATGTGCTTATGACATATTCATCAGCAATTCATTAACAGTGGTGTATTTATGAAGGGATAATTTTAGGAAGATTTTTATAAGGCAGTCTGAGAGGTTCATCAGTTCCCACTAAATAAATTTGATTTTTTTTTTTTTTTTTTGTCTTTTGAGACAGGGTCTCCCTATGCAGGTCAGGCTGGTCTTAAGCTCACTTTGTAGCCCAGGCTGGTCTTGAACTTGCAATAATCCTCCTACCTCAGCCTCCTGAGTCCTGGGATTACAGGCATGTGCCACCATGTCCAGTTAAATCTGATTTTTTTAAAAAATGAAGATTAATATTTTTAATTTTAGTCTTGGTACTGAATATATACTTTTTGATCAAGAATCTCTCCATATGTAACTACATGCATCCATTTATCTAACAAAATCTTATTTTTATAATTTTAGAGCTTTGTTAATATCAAAACCCTCCCTGAAACTCTTTTGTTTGCTTTTCCTGGTGTAAGAAGATTTGAAAGTTCTGCCAGGTATGATACACAATCCCAATCAAGGGTTCATTGTGCACAATAAGTATTCAGAAAAAATCACACTTGATGATGCCAAGGTTATTTTGACTTCTCCAAACTGTGGTATTTTCTTTCTTTTTTTATTTAAAAGAAAAAAGACACAGATAAGAAAGACAAAAAGCAAAAGAGACAAATAAACAACAACAACAAATCCAATATGGTTACATAGGTTTATGAAACAAGATGATAGGAATTTGACAATGGTTGTAATATTGCGTAACATTACTGTCTTTGTTACTTTTCCCTCATTGCTGTGACAAAACACCTGACACCCCAAATTAGGGAAGGAAAGGTTTATTTAGCTTACAGTTTTTGGAGGTTTCAGTCCACAATCAGCTGGCTCCAAGGCAGGGTGGCATGGCACGGGGACAGCACTTCAAGGCAGCAGCTGAGCCAAAGCAGCCAGAGTAAAAGGAGGGGGGCAAGAGCAAGCTTCTTCTCCTCCCTTATATAGTACACAGAACACCCACCCCCCTAAGGATTCACAAACATCCTTGCCTTCCTTTGCGCAGAATGAGAATGTTTACCAAGTAAGACCCCTGGCTCCCTGCTGAGACTCTCAGCTAAACTTTTGACCTTCTCAAATTGACACAATGGTCAGGTAACTGCTTATGCTCTACACCCCAAGATGTAGAGCTGCTGCCTTACTTAATTAAGCTGCTACACTTCTCAAGTTGACACAATGTATAAACCATAACAATTACCTTCGATAGGATTGTCCAGATTAACAGATATAGACATGTAAAATTGATCTAATCATATAAATATTAATTGTTACTTTTTTCAATAACTAATATGTTTATTAGTATAGTCAATTTAGTTATCTTATGTATACACACACACATACATATGTATATATAAATTTATGTCATTTTCCATTTCCTTTCCTTTTTTCCTCCTTCCCCCTATCCCAATTACTTTACCTCTTTGAGGAGTGTCTTACTCTTACATAGCATTTATTGTAGATTTTGTATCATATATACTTTTTCAGTTTCTTACACTAGGGAGACAATATGGTATTTACACACATGGGCTTGAATTATCTCACTTATGAGAATGTTCTCAAGTCCTGTCCATTTACTTAAAAAAGTCTCAATACAATCTTTCTTGATAGCTGAGTAGTATTCTATTGTGTAAAAATTCCACTTTTTTTATCCATTCCTTGATTGATGGACACTTGGGTTGTTTCCAAGATTTGGCTATTACAAATTGGGTTGCTATAAACATTGGGGCCCATATATCACTATGGTATGACGTTTTCAATTCTTCTGGGAAAGTGCCCAGAAGCAGGATAGCTGAGTCTCTAATCCCAGCTTCTTGAGGAATCTCCACACTGATTTCCACAGTGGTTGCACCAGTCTACACTCCCACCAACAGCGGAGAAGAGTTCCTTTTTCCCCACAGCCCCCCCAGGATTTGTTATTGGTTGATTTTTGTATCTTAAATGTTCTTTCTGGGGCAAGATGGAATCTCAGTGTTGTTTTAATTTGCATTTCCCGAATGACCATTGATATTGAACATTTTTTCATGTATTTATTTGCCACTTGTATTTCTTCCTCTGAGAAGTGTATATTCATCTCAGATGCTCATTTTTGGATTGGGTCCTTGAATTTTAGGGGCCTGATTTATTAAAATTCTTTATATATTTTAGATAGAAGTCCTTTGAGGGACAGTTGGCTAAGATATTTTCCCAGTTCATGGATTTTATTTTCACTCTGTTGTAGATTTCTTTTAGCATGCAAAAACGTTTTAATAAGATGAGACACCAGTTGTTGATTCTGGGAAGTATTTCCTGTGTAGTTTGATTTTTGTTCATGATGACTCTACCTACTCCTATGTCGTCAAGATTTTTACCTACTTTGTCTTCCAGCAAATTTAGTGTCTCTGTTTTAATATTCAGATCTTTGATCCATTTTGACTTTGTTTTAGTGCATGGTGATAGACCTGGATCTAGTTTTAGTTTATAACATATGGAAAGCCAGTTTTTCCAGTATGACTTATTAAAGAGGCTATCTTTCTTCCAATGTACATGTTTGGCCCCTTTGTCAAAGATGAGGTGGTTGAGTGTGTGTGTAGTTGTGGTTGTATCTTCTAATCTATTCAATTGATCTTTAGGTCTGTTTTTATTCCAGTATCATGCTGATTTTATCACAGTAGCTTTGTAATATAGTTTCAAGTCAGGGATTGTGATGCCTTCTGCCTTACCTCTTCATTGCCCAGAATTGCCTTTGCTATTCTAGGTCTCTTCTGGTTACAGATGAATTTTAGAGATGATTTCTCTGGCTCTGTGAGGTAGGCAAGTGGTATTTTGATTGGGATTGCATTAAATCAGTATGACAATTTTGGGAGACTGGCCATTTTCACAATGTTTGTTCTTCCTATCCATGAACAGGGAATATCTTTCCATTTTATGAAACCCTTTCGGTTTCCCTTTTCAGAGTAATATAATTTTCACTGTATAGATCGTTTACTTCCTTTGTTAGATTCATTCCTAAGTATTTCATTTTTTTGGATGCTATAGTGAAGGGTGCGGTTTCCCTTATTTCTCTGTCAGTGACTTTGTTTGTGTACAGGAATGCTATTGATTTTTGAGTGTTGACTTCGTGTCCAGCAACATTACTGAATTTGGCTTTTTGGGGGTCTTCTATGTAGACTATCATATCATCTGCAAATAATGATAATTTAGCTTCTTCCTTTCCTATCATTATTCCTTTTATCTCTTTCCCTTGTCTAATTACTCTGGCTAATGTTTCCAGAACTACACTGAATAGGAGTGGTGATAGTGGACATGCTTGTCTTGTTCCTGATTTTAGGTTGAAAGTTTTCAGTTTTTGTCCATTTAGTAAGATGTTGGCTGTTGGTTTATGATATATGACTTTTATCAGGTTGAGGTAGAGACCATCTATTCCAATTTTCTGTAGGGTCTTTATCCTGAATAAGTGTTGGATTTTGTTGAAAGCTTTTTCTGCATCTATTGAGATGATCATGTGGTTCTTGTCCTTGGTCCTGTTGATATGGTGTTTTACATTTATTGATTTGCATATGTTGAACCATCCTTAGTTTCTTGCAATGAATTCCACTTGATCATGGTGTATAATCTTCCTGATGACTTGCTGCATTCTATTTGTCAGTATTTTATTGAGGATTTTTGCATCTATGCTCATTAGGGAGACTGGCCTGTAATTTTTGGTTGGTTCTTTTTCTGGTTTTGGTATTATGGTAATACTTGCTTCCAGGAATAAGTTAGGGGGACTTGCTTCTCTTTCAATTTCATTGAAGAGTTTGAGGAGTGTTGGCATTAAGTTTTCACTAAATTTCTTGTGGAATTCTGCAGTGAATCCATCAGGACCTGGGCTTTTCCTTGTTGGTAAGGTTCTAATTACAGTTTCAATTTCATTAGCTGAAATTGGGTTACTCAGCAGTTTTACATCTTCTTGATTCAGCTTTGGTAATTCATATGTTTTCAGGAATCTATCCATTTCTTCTGTATTATCAAACCTATGGGAGTAAATGTTTTTGAAGTAGGTATTGATGATCTTCTGTATTTCCACAGGGTCTGTAGTGATTTCACCCTTTTCATTTCTTATTGCAATGATTTGAGTTTTTTCTTTCCTCTTTTTGATAAGGTTTGCTAGGGGTTTATCCATTTTATTTTTATTTCAAAGAACCAACTTTTTGATCCATTAATTCTTTGTATTGTTTTCTTAGTTTCAATTGCATTAATTTCTGCTCTGATCTTAATAATTTCCTCCCTTTTTTGGGCTTTGGACTTGACTTGCTCTTCTTTTTCTAGAATTTTGAGGTGCAGCATTAGGTTGTTTATGTGTTTTCTTGCCATTTTCTGATGTAGGAGCATAATACTATAAATTTCCCTCTGACAATTGCTTTTATTGTATCTCACAGGTTCCAGTAATTTGTATTTGCATTTTCATTTGATTATAGGTACTGTTTGGCTTCTTCTTTAATGTCTTCTGTGATCCATTGATTGTGTAGAAGAGTGTTATTTAAGTTCCATGTGTTTATGGGGTTCTTGTGGGGTTTTTTGTAATTAATTTCCAATTTTATTTTGCTGTGGTCAGATAATATGCATGGAAATTATTATTTCAAATCCTTTCCATTTACTTAAGCATGATCTGTGGACTAGTATGTGATCTATTTTAGAGAATGACTCATGTGCAGTTCAGAAGAATGTGTATTCTGATGTTGTTGGGTGAAACACTCAGCACACATCTACTAGTTCCATTTGTTCACACATTTGATTTAGTTCTGTTATTTCTTCGCTGACTTTTTGTTTGGTTGATCTGTCTCTTTGTGGCAATGGGGTAGTAAGATCCCCCATTATAACTGTATTATTGTTTATTTGGTTTTTCATGTCTATTAAGAATTGTCTTACATAGTTGGGTGCTCCCATATTTGGTGCATATATATTTATGATCATAATCTCTTCCTCTTGATTGTTTCCCCTAACAAGTATGTAGTGACCTTCTTTATCTCTTTTGATCATTCTTGGTTTGAAGTTCACATTGTCTGCAAACAAAATAGCTGCCCTTGCCTTTTTCTGGGCTCCTGTCACATCAAGTATTGCTTTCCATCCTTTGATTTTTAGTTTGTGACTTTCCTTTGGAGTTACGTGTGTTTCTTGTACACAGTCTCTTGTTGGATTTTGTTTCTTAACCCACTCTGCCAGTCTGTTCCTTTTTATTGGTGAGTTGAGACCATTTACATTGATTGATTTAACTGATATGTACTCACTTATCCCTGTCTTGTTATCTTTCTGTTGTTGGTTTTCTATTTTTTCTGTTTAATTGTTAGCCCTGCTTAGTGGTTTCCTTTTGTTGTTGTTCTTGGGATTGTAGTTATCTTTGTCTCTTTCTACAGTGTCTTTCAGTACTCTTTGCAGTGTTGGTTTGGTGACCATGAATTTCTTCAGTTGTTCTTTGTTGTGGAAGTATCTTATTTCTCTATCAATTTTTAAAGATGGTTTTGCAGGATACTTCAATCTGGGTTGAAAGTTGCTTTCTTTCAGGATTTGCAATACTTCACTCCATGTTCTTCTTGACTTGAAGGTATGTGTTGAGAAGTCTGCCATAATTCTGATAGACTTTCCTTCATAGGTAATCTGTTTCTTTGCTTTGACAACTTTTAGTATTCTGTCATTGTGCTGAATTTCTGATATCTTAATTATTGTATATCTGGGTGAAGATTTATTTTGGTTATGGTTAATTGAGTTTCTGTATGCCTCACTTAAGTGTACATCAGCTTCTCTTCCCATGTTTGGAAAATTTTCTGCTATTATTTCTGCAAGTAGTCTTCACAGATTATTCATAGTGACCCCTGCTGTTTCATGAACACCTACCAATCTTATATTGTTTCTCTTGGCATCATCTTACAGCTGTTGAATTGTTGTTTCCTGGTTTCCCATTATTTTTAAGAGTTCTTTTCTTTTGTGAGCGTAAGCTTCCATGCTGTCCTCAAGGTCTGATACTCTATCTTCAGCTTCATTCAAGTGATTTTGCCAACTTTCAACGGAATTTTTAAACTCCTGAATATCCCTTTGAATCTGTTTCATGCATTCTAATTCTGTCTTATTTTGTTCATTCAAAGTTTCCATCATTTTCTTATGTTCTTCTATTTTTTATCTTGATCTTCTTTAGATACACACAGCATTTCTTTCATAATGTCTGTCATTTCCTTTTTTACCTTATAGATTATTTTTTGATCTGATTTCCTCTATAGCTTCATGGAGTTGTTTCTTTACTTCGTTTCAGAAAGTTCAGTTGTGCAATTTCCAGTGTCTTCCATTTCAGTGTCTCTTGGGTTTGTTCTTGGTGGGCTGAAGGAGTGAGACTACATGCTACTCTTTCATTTTGTCATTTTCCTCTGGAACCTGTGTGGCTGATCAGGCAGCCTCCTGATGAATTGCATTGGAATGCTGCGCTGGTTAGAGCTTCAATCCTCCAATATCCCCATGGCTATCCAGAGCACAGCCTCAGACTATGATGCTACATCTTTGTGCTCTGTGGCCTGTGAGGCTGGCTGTGTGTTCCCCTGATATACTTTGTTGGGTTGTTCTGGGATGCTGGGGTGAGTAAAGCTTGTATCTTCTCTAAAGCTAGCAGAGGCATGCCCCTGGAGCTTGTCACTGGAGCCTAGAACTTGACTGTGTACAGTTTAGAACCTCTACAATGGAGATGGCTAGCAGTGATGCACCCCTGGGTTGCGGAAATGGGGCCTTGTGCCTGTTTGGGTGGAATTCAGAATCTCCAGGACCCAGGCAGCTAGGTGGAGTGCACCCCAGAGTGTGGCATCACCAGGACCTTGTGTCTAGCTGCGAGAAGTTCAGAGCTTCTGGAGTGTGTGGCTAGCCAGAGCATTCCTCCAGCACATGGTGCCAGGGCCTTGCTCCTGACTGGATGGAGTTCGAAATCTCCAGGACCTGCTGAGCTGCACTCTTTAACTATGGAGCTGGGGCTTTGTGCTATGATGGACAGAGCTCAAATTCCCTAAGACCCTTTGGCTATACTGGCTGTACTCTGATGAGTGGCTCTGGGGTTCTGGGCTAGGCTGGGCTTGGTACCTCTGTGTCCTGTGAGCTGGCCAGGAGTTCCACTGAAGGATTGCACCTGGATGCTGGGCTGGACAGAGCTCAGGTCCTCTGTGCAGCTAGTGAGGACTCACATCTGGAGTGAGGCACTGGGGCCTTATGCCTGATTGAGTGGAGTTCAGAATCTCTGGAACCCAGGTGGCTAGGCAGGGCACACCCCAGAGTATGGCACCACCTGGACCTTACATCAGACTGTGAGGAGTTCAGAGCCTCTGGAGTACGGGGCTAGGCAGAGCACAACCTCAGCATATGCTGCTGGGACCTTGCTCCTCAAACTGTGGCATTTTCATTAGGTCCCAGATTATTTTGCCTTAGACATTTCCAGTATTAATTAATCTGATGTTGGCTCTACTACTTAAATTCTTCTTTTATAAATAATTGAAAGAAAATGTAAGAGCCATAAAGTAGTTTTGAAATTTTTGTGCTTTGACAGCCCAATTGATATGCAGTCTCATTTTTTGTTCCTTATAACCATTGAAATTCCAGAGAGATAAATATTTGGAGTCCAATTTATAGACTCTTGATTGTCAATTGAAAAATTGCTCTTCATCAAAGAATATCTTGTTAGATGCCAATAGAATTAAGCCGAATGCACGAACCTCTTTTTTTAATATTTCAGGAGGATCTCATAAAAGGAAATGCTTTTAAATTAAACTTTGGTGTGATGTTAGATCATAACATTATCAGGTGAAAATTTTCACTTATTTGTAATAAGAGTGAAGTACTAGGCTCTGCAATAAATATTGCATTTTGAAAGTAAATAATGATGTTTCCAAAACAAATTTTCCTAGACTCTTTGCACCCATTATACAATTATACCTTTTAGATAATGTGACATTTCAGTTTATAGAGAATGTGTTCACTGTTTTGTAGTAGTTACTATAGCTCTAGCAAACATCCTGACTCCCTGTTCAGGGATAGCAATTGGCTTCCCCTGGACAGATTTGAAAATGTTTATTTGTCTTTTGCTACCATTTCCTTGCAATATCAGGATTTAATCAATATTACTGAAGTGACTATACTTGTTGTATACTTATTGGTTGACCATAGTTTTGTCCCGCCTCATACCCATCCTATGATTTGCCACTGTATCAATATTATCTAAGTGACTGTATTTGTAATCTTATTGATTGATTATAGTTTTGTCCCACCTTAGACCCACCTCACCTCACAGCTTTGCTCAGTAAAATAGCCTTGAGCAGCGGGGTGATGGGCAGCCCACATTCTGGGCTCTCTTCTGTCCTTTTCAGACAGAAGCTTTCTTTCTCTCAATAAATTCTTCCTCCTCTTAAAAATATTGGAAATTTATGGAAATTTCTTATTTAAACTATTGTCCTAGGGTGTTGTATGTTAGTTTTAAATCATAAAATGCTAGACTGTAGGACTTGTGCATATTATGTTTTGCTTTCATTTTATAATAATGATCACTGCAGATGCAAAATAAGTGCTGATTTTCATGCTTGAGACTTGCTGAACATGAAAGTCTGTGGCTTGTTTTGCCAATTAGGAAAGAGTTTTTTTTTACTAACTAGAGTCTTACAATTCCACAGTACATTATCACAGTAAAAAAAAAAATCATATAAACCACAAAGTCCTAAATGTGCCTAAAGTTTGCTAAGTATTGTAGATAAACCAGCCCTTAAGTTAACTGGTGTTAGTTTGTGTCAGCTATGAAGCATTTCTTTGGAAAGCACTCTCTTTTTCTTTTCCAATTTATATTGTCCTCCAAAGACAATTCTTTATTTTACTACTGAACAAAGTTTAGGTTTGATGGTGAATAAAACAAAATCATTATTAAGAACTGATGATGGCACACACTTATAATCCTAGCATACTAGGAGGCTGAGGAATGAGGATTACAAATCTGAGCCAAGTCTGGGCAATTTTGTAAGACACTGTCTCAAAAAAAAAATAAAAAATAAAAAAGTGCTGGGAATATAGCTCAGAGTGAAGGTTCCAGATTCAATCCCCCAGTACTACACAAAGAAGGAAGAAAGAATGGAAGGAGGGAGGGAGGAAAGGAAGGATTGATGAAAAGAATTGTGCCTACTACATGTATAGAACTGTCAACTAACCTTACTTAATTAATGATCCTTTTTGATCCTTTTTATTCCAACAAAAATAATTTTTCCAAAATGGGTTACCTTATTTTTCTACCATGTCAACAACACCCAGATGTAACCCAGATATACTGTGGAATCTACGTGATACCAACATTTACCCGTGAGAATCTTCAATCAGCAATTTAAATATTTACTTAACATGAGACTGAACATCTGGATACTTGGAAGCCACCATATGACTGACAGAAATATTCAGCCTTCATACATATATCTTGTTGTTTTGATTATATACTGATCAACTAGCTCTAAACCTATAAATTTGTTCCTTATATCTTGTTATGGATTACAAACTGGTGGTCAACTTAGCACCAGCTTCAGCTGGTGTTGAGTTAAAGATGTTCCACCTGAAGAAAGTTGCCAGCATAAATAGGGACGTGGGGAAGAAGAGCCGGGCGCTGTGGGTTCTTCCAAGAGTTGCTGTTGGAGCCGCTGGTTCTCCTGGAGGTGCTTGTCACGCTGGCTTCTCCAATGTGGATTCGGCCATTATCGTCAGAGGAGTTCGGGACCTCATCGGTGAGAGTGGCTGTGGTTCATGTTGTGGGAGCTCTGCTCCTCACACCGTGCATCGCTTCCTGGCTCCGGAGGGGAGGCTGTGTGCTGGAGAAACTTGTCACTCTGGGCTTCCTGACCTGTGCTCAACTGTTCTCCATCATCAGAGGAGCTCGGGACCTCATCGCCGTTGGGGATGGCTGTGGTACTCTTCAGGGCAGCCACCGCTTCTTCTTTTGAGCGTGACCTCTCGGCTCCTACGTAGAACCCTCAACTTACTGCACGGCTCCTTCACCCTGCTGGCATAGACTTTCTAGCTCCACCTCTGACCTGTGGCCTTCCCAGCACAGAACCGTAAATAATCTGGCATGAGCCCTTATTGGGGGCTCTTAGATTCCCAGTTGGTACTGTGGGAGGCATTGTCATGCATTTGGGTCTCTAGTGGGACTCTTGCATGATATTGCTGTGGGATCCAGGCCCTTGGCTATCCTGGGTCTTAGGGTTGTGGACAGAATTTCCTGCACCATCTTGTGTTTAACTTTGGGTGATTATTATAAAACAGTATTACAAACCCTGTGTCCTGTATGTATTTGTTCTCCCTGTAACCCCTGACTAGAACATATCTTAAGGAAAAATTAATGACTTGAGTAAGAAAAAATAATTTTTTTTCTTTAATCCATTATTAAATGATCAATGTGAGAGATTTTGAAATTTAACAATGTACAATTTTTACTATAGTAGATGAATATAATTTGGCATAAAAGTGTTTGTTTAGCTTTAATCTGATTCCCTGGACACACAATTTCTTTACATTCTCCAAATCATTATGCGCTTTCTGTAACTCATTAGTCCAGTCCTCCTATACACAGAAGTACACCTGGGTCAGGGTCACATCTCTCAGGAGTCTTCTCTGAGAATGAAGAAAGTGAGCAAAATAAAATATATTTTCAGTGTATATATATATATATATATATATATATACACACACACAAATATATATATATATATGTATATACATACATACATACATATATATATATGGCATTCTAGTTTCAAGGACAACAGGAAAGACATGGATTGCCTAAAAGGATCTATGACTTACTACAGTTGAGAGTCAGAACTTTGTCCAGCCTTATTTCAGTGTTGAAATGTGTTAGGTTGTGCAGTTTCATCATAATTCATCACTTTTTTTTATGTAGCAGAAAAAGAAAAAGGGTCAATAGATCATCACACTAAGAGTGTGAACTACTAAATATAGTGAGAGAGCCTTTATTTGTCATTAAGAAGAGTCAGAATAGAAAGAAATGGTAGAAGTAATACTTTGCAGCATGATTCCCCTAGGTACATGTAAACATTGGGAGTGAGAAGTGAATCTAAATCTAGTTTCAAATTTCTGCAACTTTCTTTAAACACAGAGAAGCAATACGATGGTGGCAATTTTCCCCAAATCTATAATAACTTGGTTTCTTCATAAGATGTTCTTAATCTGTATAAAATAATGTCTGCAAAGTACTTTAAAGCATATATTCTAAGAACAATGAATTAAAAGAAATTTACTCAGAATAATATTTTGATAACAGAAAGTCTTATACTAAAATTTCATTCATACATAGACTTGATTTAGTAAATCTACTTTTAAAAAATTAGAGCTTTAGTCATGCAAATACCCCAAGTTATATGTACAAGAATTTAATACAGTTTTAGAAACTAATAAAAACCATCTGCACTTTGGTCAGCAGCGGAATGTCTAAGACACCATCCACTGGAGCATTGTACAGCATGAAGCATGAAGATGTTTAAAGAAATTGTGTATAATTTTGTATGCCCATTGAGACAGTCGTCACTATTGTACAAGTTGAAAAAAATTCAAGTTTGCAAAGACAAATGCAAGGTTGTCTATTTTGTGGAAGCATATGCAAAAAGTTCTTACATGTTTCTAATTTCTGTGTCATTATTCTCTTTATGTGATACTACCTTTCTTCTGGGACAAGAATGTTTACTTTTTATTTTACAACTTTTGGCTTTTTTAAATTCACTCTTTTAAATAATTAAAAATGTAAAAGAGGTAGATGAGAATAAATGTTTTAAACATTTTATTTTTACAACTAATGACTACTCCGCCACATCCAGCACAGCTTTCAAAGTTCCCAGGGTAAAGACAGTGTGAGGATAGAGAAAAAAAGGACAAGAGTCAGAATACAGAAAACTGAGACCAGATGGAGCCCTCTCTTCTAATGGAAAGGAAGGAAGGAAGAAGAAAGAGGAGGAGGAAAAGGAGGAAGGGAGAGAGAAAGAGAGAGAATGGGGGCTCCATTTGCTGCAGTGCATTATTTATACACTGAGGAGGTTGAATGCTAGTGAAATCCCTCTGCGTAATAGCTTATCCATGTGGCTTGCCTCAGGCACTCTGTTCTGAAAGTAGAGCTTGCCTCAGACGCTCTGTATTCTTGAGACTGACCTTGCTCTGGCCCTGCTTACTGATCAATCTCCAACTTCAGCTACTTACCACATTCCCACATTTCCTGTTTTGTAGTTACAAGGATGGGTTACCAATTGGAGTTGGAGGAACTGTGTTTGGAGGATTCCATGGAAGACCTTTTTTATTCTAAAGCCTTTTCATTCTAGATGATCTTGTTCAATTTAGGCTAAAGATTCCCAGTCTAAAGATTTTAAGTCCCTGCATACAGCAATTTAATCCTATGCAGCACATTATCCCAGAAGACTGATCAACTACTAGTGTAGATAGCAATTGTTTTATACCTCTTGTGGTTATACGTTTCTTCCAGATGTTCAAGACCAAATTAAGGTGAAACCTGTATTAATCAATTTTTGCTATATATCAAGGTCAGTTAAGTTTCTTCAGGATTTACTTTGGAACTCTGTGTAGCACTTGTAGTTCTTCAGTCAGTGTCAGCTGTCTGGATGAGTCAAGGTCATTGCTTGACCAAGCTGCTTTCTGTGAAAGCTTGGGAGACTGTTTTCTCCTAGTGTGTCTTCTTAGGCACACTGTACACCATAGATCTTTATCTTCCATGATCTTACAATTTCCTCAATCAGGAGTTTGTATAACACAGCAGAGTTGCTGAAAAGGTTCCCTCAGATCCTAGGTCCTCATTGACCTCAGAGGGCTGAAGCCAAAATATTGACTCATCTACTCCTAGCCCATTTATCTTTCTAGTTTTTGATCTCCAAAACTCAGTTGTTGAACACCCAGAAGAGAAAGTTAATGACATTGAATTGTATTGAGAGCAGTGAGTTTAGTATTATACAAAATAGAAACATTATTTCCTACCAACCATGAATGTTCTAGTATTTGTATCCCTGTAAAATGCTAACAGACAATAATTATATCATTTATACAGAAAATTTGAAATTAAAAGCATACATAATATTGTAGCAATGACAATCATAATGACATTTTTGTAACATACCTAAATTTCCATTTTGACATAAAATAGCCCTTTTAGTCAACCTGTATCTAATACATAAGAAGTTTTTGCCTAACTAGTTGACCTTTAATGGGATGTCATCAAAGAAAGTTTGTGACATTGTCTGGACTCTTTAATGTCTGGGTATTTCTAAGTATGGTGATGCATAAAAAGTATGTACATCACATAAGTTTTCGTTGAATGCAGATGTCTAAAAGAAAAGTCTATCACCATAAACCATGCCAGTTTTATATTTTAGAATATGGTGTACCTGAAAGACATGAATACATTTAATACAGCATGAGATTAGCAATGAATTGTCATATGTATGTGAAAAACCTTTGTTTCTTAATTTAGTTACGTACCAAGAGTACCATTGGTGAGAAAACCTTATTATATTATTTCTAGAAAACTTAACCTTTTGCTGATGACCAGTTTACTGGGGGTGTCTCCCATGAGGAAATGAAGGTTACTGGGGGTTCCATTAATGAACAAGGACTGGATAATTATCCAGGCAGCTGCTTTCTTATTCATCAATTGAAGTCTTGTCCAGTAGTCTCTCCAAGGGATTTTTGCTTAATTGTCTCAACTATTTTTTGCTAAACTAAATTTTATATCATTTTGACTTGCTGGCAACCCAGGTGGAAGCATGCTTTTTAGATCTAGAAACAAAATTAAATTATGAACAAATGATCCAAAAATGCAAAAGAAAAAATGAAAAGAGAAAAAAATGTGTTGAGTGCAAATAAAATACAGCTGTTCACAGATAGGACAAATGGGCAAACTAACAAGTACATAGTTTAACAGATTGAAAAAACAGACAAACATCTTAGATAATCAGAGTACACTCAAATATATTTGTGACCAAATTGAATATAATAACTCTTTTACAATTTTAGAAGCTTGTAGTTATGAATAGACCAGTAAGAGTTTTTGTAGGGCAATTATCAGAGATCTCTTACAAGAACAATTTGCATGGAGCAAAGCCTTTTATCTACCTACCTATTTATCAATCTATACATATATAGTATTTTATTCTGTTTTAAGAATACTGGTAAATTTGTGTTATTATGTAGCTTCTAGCTCAGTTATCTCCACATACTCTATCACCTACTCAGAGTTTGATTCTCATTTTGATTACTATCTCCTGGGTATTCTGGGTCAATTTCCTTAATTGGCCCCAGGTTGGATCTATTCCCATCTTTGCCTGTCTGCTGTGGAGTGGTCTCCAAGGCATTACTTCCACAGGACTGAGCATCCATTTCTTTCTTGCTTGCTTTTTTTTTTTTTTGTACCTGGAATCAAACTCAGGTTCTTGCACTTGTCAGACAGGTGCTTATGCCTCTGAGCTATATCCCTGGCTAAGAATCAGCTTCCTGAGAGGCAGAAACTACTACTTCTCTGGATCTGGGTCCATGAGACAGCCAGATAGAACACTTTGGCACCTGCATAGACCATTTAGCACTTTCTGGAAAAACACAAGCATTCCTTCTACCTCAAGTGAGTACTGGGCTGGATCCCTTCCATTGTCTGGTATGAAGATCTTTCCTAAGAAATTTTCCCAGCCTCTTTTCCTTTACCTGATTGAATTGTCTTTCTGGTGCTATAGTCCCATCCCAAGTAGAATTTAAAAAGTTCATAGTATTGATACCAAGTGAAGTCTATTATGAGGTATGGATTATTGTAAGGAAGGGTTTCACCTTTCGTTTTTACATTTGAATTTTGACTGTACAGAGAATATATTCAAAAATTCCTTGACCTTGGGGGTCATGAGGAATTCCTATGGTAAGGGAAATGTGAAAAACTTTACAAAACATTTGGAAGGTAGCACTTGTATAAGCCAGGCTATTGTCTGTTTTATATGCCTGTGGGAAGCCAAGGGTGCTAAAAGGATCCAAGCAATGAGCAATAACATGTTTATCCACTTCACTAGTGTGAGAAGAATCAAAAATAAATCCTGAGGAATATCCACTGAAATGTGAACCCAGTATAGAAAGCCAAAAATCAGGAATGTGGGTGACATCTATTTGCCAGAGATGACTGAGGTGAAACCCTTGGGAATTAACCCCCATGGGGAGTGAGAGAAGGTGTATTACACATGAGGAATACTGTTTAACACTTTGTTAAGCCTGTTTGCAAGTTAAAAGGAACTGTTTGTGCAATGCAAAAGCATTTTGATGGAAGGTGGCATAGGAGGCAGAAGCCCGTTGAATAGTATCTGAGGGAGCAACAGTGACAGTAGCTAGCATTCTGTCTACAATATCATTTTCCTTAGTGAGAGGCCCTGGCAGCTGGGAATGAAAACATAAATGACCAATAAAATGGGGTACGCCATGTCCACATTGCAAATTGGAGAGCGTGAAACAAATGAAGAAAATCTTCGTGGTTAGTGTGAATAGTGGTGGCTTTAATGTGGTGCATCATACTGCAAATGTATTTGCTGTTTGAAAAGAGATTAATTGAGTGGCATAATGATCTTGTAAGACCCATATAACAGCTTGCAATACAGTTCTTTTGTGCAGAAGAAAAACCCAGATGCTGTATTTGGGTGCCCAGGGTTCTCACTTGTTACTTCTGCCTCTGGCTGTGGCTTGTGCCTCATCACCTTGGGGCTACAGGTGAGCTTTCCTATTGGTGGCAGCAGCTCATCAGTCTGAGGGGAGGGCTGTTGCCCCTTAGCCTGCTGTTTGGCCTACTTTGGTGTTGGTGACTGGGAGGAGTCAGTGCCTGCCTCACTTTTGGGGATGGGCTCCATCTGCTGGTCATCTTTGCTGGCACCTCCCTCCCTGGAGGACACAGCAGTTATTACCTCCAGAGGCACAGCCTCCATTTTTTTTTCCTGGGCTTGTCATTCCTCTGATTCGAGCAACTGTGGCTCATGCGGCTCTGAGTTGAGTATGGGGTGCAATGCGCCATGCACATGACTGGTGGGTGTGCAGGTTCAGGGGTGGCTGAGTCATCCTAGCTAAATCCACCTACGGCCTGAGTGTGGCACCCTCTCTCTGCTTGGCCCATGTTTCTCTTTCCTATGGCACTGTGCTGCACTGAGCTGGCTTCGTACACAGCCTGATCTGTGCATAAATTAAAAAATTTCCCTTCCACAATAAATAATCCCCCAGATTTAAATATGCTTTAGTTATTACTTTATTGCGCCCCCCCCCCAGCTCTTTCCTTATCTGACTGAACAAAGCTAGAGGGTTTAAATTCTATTGGGAAAGCTGCTATTCTACCATCTTTTTATGCTTTGGACTTAATTTTGAAATAGTGCTCTGTGCCAAATCCTCTGTGGTCATCTCAACAGGCACATGACCATCGAGCCACTATCCTGATCCAGGTCCACAAAAAAAAGTAAGTACAGGAGTCCAAAGTAGAATGAGGTGTGCATGCATATCTGTTTTTGCTTTTTTGTTTGTTTGTTTGTTTGTTTGTTTTTTGTTTGAAAACCTACTTGGGTCATGTTTAACACCTGATAAAACCAATACACCTTTCTCCCTTTTATTTCTCATGAACCTGTTTTGCTCTTTTGGCTCTAGCAAACCTGCTTTTCTTTTTGGCTCTAATAAGCTCATTTTTCCTCTTTGGCCCTAGTGAGCCCTTTTTTATTTCTTTGGCTTCTTTGGAGCCTGTTTCTCTCATTGGCTTCTCTGGGGCCTATTTCTCTCTTTTTTTGCATACACAACTAGAGGTCTCCCCTTACCTGCTATCTGATGCATTTCCTTGTTCCACATCCCTGTTCAGTCAGGGCCATCCTCTGCACAGCTCTCAAAGTTCCCAGGGTGAGGATGGTGAGACGATACAGAAAAAACGATAAGAGTCCGAATACAGAAAATTGAGACCAGATGGCACCCTCTCTCCTGATGGAAAGGAAGAAAGAGAGAAGAAAAAGGAGGAGAAGGAGGAAGGGAGAGAGAAGGAGAGAGAAGGGGGCTCCAGTGACTGCACTGCATTTATCAATACACTGGAGAGGTTGAGTGTCATGTGAAATCCCTCTGCCTAACAGCTTATCCACATGGTTTGCCTCAGGCACTCTGTTCTTGAGACTGGCCTTGCTCTGGCCCTGCACGTGTGATCAGTCTCCAGCCTCGGCTGCTCCCCACACTGCTCAACACATAGCATCTTTCAAAGAGCAACATGATGATGTCTTGCACACAGTTTCTATCAGTAAGGGCTATGTTTACCTGGAAAAATGCTTGGCAATCACTAGAGGTGGCTTTGGATAAAACCATCTAGCAAAAATTTTTTACACGAAGGAAAGCAATTAGACTAAGGGTTTCAAATTGTAACCCATAGATGTAACAGAAGAGCCAGAGAGAGAACCCAACCATTAATTACATTTCCAGATATTGGAAATAAATTAAGAATATGTGAATAATTTGTGATTATTAATTTAACATAATTAAGAATTTTACAATGAATCATGGAAGAGAAATTAAAATAAGTTGACTACAAAGGATAAAATTAAGTAAATTTATAAGTGACTGTGGGTATGAGGGTTAAGATTCACCGGGTTAAGGCTGAGTCAGTTGAGAGTGAGTATACTCTGAAATAACATAGGGAGAAGAAACAAAACATGATAAAAGAAAAAAGAAAAAAAAAGAAAAGATGGAAAAAGACCAGAATTTTTACACTTAAATATTAATAAGGAAGCATTCAAACAATAGTATGCCATTTCCCTCCTTAAAACATTTCTGACGACATGGCACTTTCAAATGTAAAGGTTGCTAATGATGTATGTTTTTAAATTATCCATAAAAGTTTTCTAAATTAAAGAATGGAAGATTGATGAACATATATCTAGTCAAACACATATATTAATTCAGGAAACTTTAAAACTTTTTAGTATAATCTACTGTACAGCTATCTGAAATGTCGGGAATAGTGTTGATGAGTTTATAATTTTCCTGAAAGTTTTAAAGACAAACCAGAATTATCAAGAGACAAATCTTTGGTCTAAGCTTTCACAAATTGGAGGGAAATGACTTCTATTTACTCGTTCCTAATAAATAAGACATTTCTATGCTTCAAAGAAGACATAATATGGCATTGCTCCAAGCAGTGGTTTTGCAACAGGCCAGTTAGCACAAATATGCATAGAATAATACAGGCTTTTAATTTTATGGCAGTAGATCCATTCCTAAAGGATGTGATCTTATGTGAAAAAATGAAATGGTTTGAAATCAATTCTACTGCATGGAAGAAGAGAGGAGCACAGCATACTAAGAACATATTTTGCAAATGCTTTCTTTCACAGAAGCCCGTGGGAGCTTGGGCTAGATAATAATCTCCTAGCTTAAATCATAGGCTCTTCACTAATTGTACGAGAGAAAATTTTTTAAAAATGCAAACGAGGGCTGGGGGTATAGCTCTATGGCATTGTGCCTGCCTGGCAAGTGCAAGGTCCTGAGTTCAATTCTCAGAAAAAAAAAAAAAAGCAAATGAGAGCAATATTTTTGTGTTAGTAACAGCAAAAGGTCATCAGATGATTTATGGGACTGTTAGTAATGCTATGTGATCAGAATTCGTACTTTTTCTTTCTGTGTGTTTGTGTTGTACTTTCTCTGTTTGTCTTTCCTCAGAAGCTCCATACAAAAAGATGCACTAATATATCTGGCACGAGGAAAAACGGAGAATTTATATCAGCAAAAATATGGAATATCTATCTTTTTAACTAATATTAGACTTTAAGGTAGACATACAGTTCTTGCTAGAATTTTCAATATAGTTCTCCAAATGATACACATAGGATAAATGTTCTTTGCAATAATTTTAATGGTTCTTAATTTCATAATGGTATTCACCTAATCCTGATGTGAAAAATATATCTTTCTCAAGAATAACAGTCACAAAACAAAACTTTATTTTAGATTTAATGCTGGTGTGGTTGTAACAGTTCATTTAATAGCATTCATATGGTGGGATCTTTTATTGACGATTATATAGTACTAACTCAAAATGATGTTGTGTCAATTTGATTCTAGTTTTGAAGACAACATTTATATAACATTTATGCCTATGCTGTTAAGATCAGCACTTGGTAAATTTTCACCCCTCTTAAAGTCATACTAGGGTCAACTGAGCCCATATTGATTTTCCTACTTCTTTTGCAATCCCTTATTAGTTCTGTCAGAAATGTTGACAATGAACGATATGCTAGGGGTTATTATTTTTTATTGATTGAAAATATGTCCCAATGAGGAACTAATTCATGTAGCATAATAATCACATAGTATTTTTATTCTACTATACTAGCATAGTTTGAAAACAGCAAATTCAGTGAATGTATAGTGTAGAAAACTGAAAATAGGAAAGCAGTACCCTTACACCTAGACATTAGAAGATTACTTTATCATCAACTGTTAAGACTAGACTATATATCATTTGAAGAAATCCTCTATGTAATTTTCTCAGAAATGCATTCCAATGCTGGAAATCATTTGTGAGGGTATATAGTTAAATTTCTATAATTCATAACATAATTGAAACGTGGTTGGTCAGTCACTGATGAGAGGAAATTTACCACTTCTAAAGGCAGATATCTATTTTTATACAGGACTAGTGGCAGTTTTTTATATTAAACTCAAATCCCTCTCGTAATTTCTACTAGTAATATCACCCACTATAGCCATTCTCTTGCAAACGACTCTGGTGCTCCCATTTGTCTTCTATAGTCTGCACAGTAATTCCTCTTATCCCTTTATATATTAATTAAAGTATTTTGTCTATAAGTAACAGTAAATTCTTCATGCATAAGCTTTAACAGTGTTGAAAATTATTATCTCACATAATAGCTAGAGGCAAGATGGATTACAGTGTTGATTTAGTGACTTGAAAATAATATCAAAGACTTGTTTTCTTTTCTTCCTTTTCTCTTCTTCTGTAATCTTTGGTGGTGCCAAAGTGCTTCATTAAGTTGGTGAGAAGATAGCTTTTCTTCACATATCAGACAAGGAAAAGGCCGAGAATTATATTTATTTTCTTGTACATTTTCTTGAGAACACGGAAAGGTATTTTTTTCTGGACACCTCAGCATATCTCATGGTTCGTTAGCAAAAACTGAGCAACCTATTTATGCCTGAAACAATTCACAGCAATGGTATTGAGATTCCCATAACTTGTTTAAAAAAATTATCCTGTTTGAAGTAGATTCAACCACAGTTCTAGTACCCATTGTTTTCATGTGCTTGTTCTCTTCTGTTTGTTCTTCTTTAATCAGGTAATTACAAGTTAGTAGATTTTAACCCTCTGTATGCACAGAGAGCAGTTAATAAATCATTACATTACCTTGAGCTGAGTCTTACAGAAATACTTATGATAGCATTTTGACAAAAATCCAGAAAATAAAAACTTCAGTTTTTGTTAACTTAAAATGGAGGCTCTCTATGAAAAAAATGCTGATTTATTTGAACATAATGCATAAATATCCCTAGAGTGTATCCTTTATCTTTTTACTTTGCAAATATTATTTAGATTTATATGCAGTATAGTATATAATAACTCCTGCGTGCCCAGAAATAACTATCTCATGTGTTGAAACAAGTTAGAATCTTATCTAAAAACGTAGTTGTTGGTTTTACAGCATATATTGTGTTTTTGTCTTACTATTTGCTGACTAGTAAAGTAACAAATAATGAACCTAGTCTCTTTTCCTTTTCCTTCTTTTCCACCATTCTCACTGAATGTAGTAATTTAATGTTTAATTAGTAAATTAATTGGGAAGTTATTATACTTTTATGTACATAATAATTATAACAGGGTTTGTACAACTGCTAAAATAAAAGAATTGCATCAACTAGAAGCAAATAAGCCATAAGACGTTTATGTTCTTTCCTTAGACTGGCACTTTAGGTTGCAAGAAATTGTTTCAATAAGTTATACTAGTAACAGCTTCACAGTAATTGAAAATTTCTGATAATGTTAGGAACTCATCAAATATACACACAAACACATTCACTGGCAATCATAAAACCTAAGTAAGAAAAATTATTGATTTTTCTTTCATTGCTTAGATAATTACTTAGCTGTCACATTAATATTTGGCAGAGTGTACCATTTCAGAATGTAATTCAAGAAACATGTTTTCTTCTTAACTGTTGGAGAATTTTTTGTTATACTTACTATTTAATTCATCAAATAACCTTGGGCAAAGCATTTTACTAGGTACTATGGGACAGAATAAGAACGTTTATTGTCTCTTGATATTATTTGTAACCCAATATTTTTCTCTTTTGAAAGCTTACAAAAAATGTAAATGGATAATGAAGATGTAGTCCCATAAAGATGAAGAGTTTTGGGAAAGAAATCATAGCAGTCAAGAGATGTAAATGAACTTAAAGAAAAACAAGAGGCTAAACAATAACTGTCATTGCTTTTCTATTGCTATGCTCTTCTAAGGGTTAGCAGAGGGAAAGCCAACTAACCAACACGCAGAACTCTGGGAACTTCAGTAAGTGAAGGATCCATAGGAAGATATGCTATGGATTGGTTGAACTGTCTGTGACAAGTTGTCAGAATGGGACTCAATTTTCTCCTCTCCAATGAAGGACAAAATAAAAAGTTGGAAAGAATTCCTGCCTTCTATAAGAAAAAGGAAGCAGTGGCAATGACTAAACTTTCAAGTCAGATAAAGTCTTTGATTATTAAACTTCATGAACATTTTTATTTTTGAATCAAGGCTACTTAGCCTTAAAGGTGACTGGATTTTTAAGATTGTTAAACAGCCTACATATACAGAAGAGTGCATAAAGCACATGATATATATTATATGAAAATTCATGAGATACGTATATGTAAAAGCACTATATATATATATATATATATATATATATATATATATGATAAAATCACAACCCAAGTTAAGAAATACAACATTATTACATCTCAGAACCATTTCTTTATATGTGTGTTTTTCTATTATTCTTCTGTTACCAGCCTCCTTCTATTTGTGGCAGTACTCTTGCTAATTTGCCTATTTGTTTTAACAAGATTTATTCATCATTTTGACCCTTCATAGATATTTGAGTTGTTTCCAGTGTTGCATTTATTGTTTTGTTTTTAGGGCCCGTGCTGCCATGAACGTGGTTGTATGCCTCCTGATGCACGTTGGACTAGTTTCTCTGCGAATTGCACTTAGTATCGGTATCAGTCGTAGGAAACATACTCTCTGCTTTAGACCCTCCACTGGTCATGGTATTTATTCTCATTCCCTGTGCTCCTCGACACTTGCTATTATCTGCTTTTTCAACATTTGCCACCTTAAGGGATACAAAATTGCAACATATTGTGATTTTAATTGATATTTATTTGATCATCAATGATCCTGATCATCCTTCATTATGTTTTTAAAACTATTTCCATTTGCATTTCCTCTTTTCCATATGTCTGTTCAAATTTTGAGTACTCTGTGATTTAAGAAATTCTCAACTTACCCAGATGATAAAGACAATTCTTACCTTCTAAATGCTCTATGAAATTTCACTTCACATTTAAATCATTCAATCCCAATAGAATAAGTCTGTATTTTTTGTGATGTAGAAACCATTTTTTTTCCTATATTTTTTCCAGTGTGGCTAGATACTCAATTCTCCTGGCATTATTCAATGAAAAGCCCTGTGTCTCTTTGCTATCTGTAAAATCACTTCTGTTTTATAGCAAATGTCCATTTATTGGATCTCTTTCTGGGCAGGTATTCTGCTCCATTCTATTTCTCTATTCCTATACAATATCATATGGATCATATGGATCAATAAATATAATACACAGATATTTATAATCTGAAAAATACTAATCAGCTTATTACTAGTCAATAATATCAAGAGTATTCTTGACCCTTTATATTTTCACATATATTATAAGATTGTCATACAAATACAAAATATATAGAATATATGTTACAAATTATAGATTCAGTTTTTCAAGACTACATCAAAGTGTATACAAAAAAACTCTGTTGAGATTTTTATTTTGCTAACGAGACATCTATGGATCAATTCAGAGAGAATGTAAATGAATTTCTATGCCCATGAACATACAGAATTTATCTCATTTTTATGTAGGATTCTTTCAATAGTTGCTGTAGACAGACTTGTGCTTTTCCCCCATTCACATTATAAATTTAACCCCAACACCTCACTATATTTGGTGTTAATAGAAAGTAATTGAAGTTACATGAGATCATAAAGGTGTTGTCTTAATCCAGTGGTGGTAAACTTGTGGCACATGCGGCAAGTGGGCTGTTTGTATCATTGAAAGCTCTAAAAGGTTCACTATCACTGTAAATCTTTTAAGATTGATGGCTGCATTAAAAAAAAGAGAGAAAAAATCTCTCATCTCCTCTCTTCCTCACCCCTCTTTTCCTTTGCCTTCCTCTCCTCTCTCCTCTTTTTCCCTTTATCTCTGCAGGATAAGGAATACCACAAAGAAGAGGTCCTGTGACACACAGCAAGGAGACAGCCACTGGCCACTGTAGGTCAAGAGAATAGGGATCAGAATGCAGCCTGCCTTGCCAGCAACTTATCTCAAACTTTCTAGACTTGTTCAACTATAAGACATATATTTTTCTTGTTTAAGTCATCCAGATCATGATGTTCAGTTATGACATTCCAAGCAAACCAATAGTGATCAATGCTCTTCACAAAATAAATAATTCCCACTTTGTTCATATGTGATACCTTGTTCATTTTGATACTGATGCATGATATCTACTTAACATTCCATTTTCTATATGCTTAGAGAAGGGAAACTGGTATCTCTATAGTTTATCTCGTATCTTTCTAATCTCTGATCTTGTATCTTAATGCCAACTGTTGATCTATAAATCCTTTTATTTTTCTTACAGAAACAATGATATCTGTGAATGATGAAAGCTATGTTTCTTCTTTTGCAATTTTTAATATATTTTCTTGGCTTAGTGCTGATAAGAATCCAATTCAGAAAGTCTGAGGCAGGATCTAGGAATCTTCATTTCTGACCACTATTGTGATATGATTTTTGTTGGCTTAGGAAACCGGTTCAGTTGTTGACTTACAATGGATCAACTTATGATTTACTGACTTTATAATGATGCAAATGCATAAGCCATACTTTGAATATAGATGTGTGATCTTTTCTTAAGCTAGGAATCTATAGTATGTTTCCCTCTTATGAAGCTAGGTAGTGGCTTGAGCAACAACTTTCTAATAAGCCTCATGATCATGAAGGTGAATATCCAGTATTCAACAGTGTCCTGCATTGCTGAGTTATGATGTTTGGTAGGTTAGGTGAATTAAATTTATTTTAGACTTAAAATATTCTCAACTTCTAATGGGCTTAGTTGGGCATAACTCCATCATAACTTGAGGAGCACCTGTAATTATATTGCTTCTTAAACTTTTATTTTGGAAATGTATGTTGATTGGCTTACATTTTTGATGGGTTCCCTTTTTCATAACTGCAATTTATGAAAAGTCAAATTTATTTCTAGTTCAGCAATGCAACTGATAGTATTTGGGTCTTTCCTCCAGTAGAAGAAAGAGGGAAAAGTAAGCCATGAACTGGTGAGTTTAATACAGACTGAGAGACAGATTCGGAAATATTGAAAGGATAAAGCAATAGGAAGATGAATGATTTACAGACAGTGACAGTTAACAAAATGAATATCAGAGTTCCTTCTTGTACAGTCTAAGCTTACAAGGACCTAGCCTTGAAATTTCCCTTTGTCTTCCAGGTTAAACATAAATTTCATGCAATCTGTTAAACCCTCCTATTTCCCTGAAGTCCTCTTGCTGTTCCCAGAGAAAAGTCCTCCTTCAGGATGGTTACTTGTCCACATGAATTTGTAGGTTACATTTACTAACAATGCTTGAAATGAAAAACACATTTCTTTTGCAAAAATAAAATATTTGGGGCATAGTATATACTTAATAAGTGGCAAAGGTAGAAGTAATTCTAGGAGAATGATGGGAATAAAATTAACAAAGGTATAAGAGACAGAAATGAATTTTAAAAGATGTATGAATTAATACTGTAAGAACAGGATAGCACAGTGTACCTTTAGTTAGAGAAGAGGCCATGTATGGATAGCCATTGACAACAAAGTAGGATGGTTGCTTAATAACAAATTTCAGAGAAGCTTGAAGCCAAACAAAGGATGAAAATGTATCTTAGAGAAAGAGAAAGTCCTTTACAGTTATATTGATGGCAAGTGATACATTAAATCTGTGCATGTTGTGCAAAAAAATTAAGAAAAGAAAGAAAGAGAGTGAAGGAATCATTTAACAAACCATAATTTAGACAATGAGGCCAGTGAGGACCCAAACTAAAACAGAAATAAAAATAGAAAAAAGAGGCATGTTTAATGATAGCTCTAAAAAATTCAAAAACATAAAAAGTCACTGCTGGGAGTAAAAGTGCTTTCAGATCTTACCTAACACACTTATTTCAAGGGAGACGTGAGTACTAAAATATTCTGCAGAATCAGGTCACTAATCAAGAAATCTCTTTAGAGATTTTAAAGAAGAAACAGATGAGATTTCTGAGAAATATTGTCCTTTTTGGGAAAATGTCAGGCCCTGCTTTGTATTCACAAGGAGTAATTTCAGGAGATTTCTCTGATGTAGTCCTCTAAAATTTTGTCAGGGTGACAATGCCTTGTTTATCCCCTGATTAATGCTCTACTTTTAAAGAACAGCTGAAAAGATCTGATGTGTCAGGTCATTTAAATGCTGCCATTTTGCTTTTGTTGGAAGAGTTCAGCAATCTCCCTAACCCAGCAGTGGCTGCGACTTTGGCAGTTGTTGGAAATGTCTGTTCTGTCTCACGTCTTATGCTGACAAGGGGGAGGAGGAAAAAGGAAGGAAGAGCTCCTTTGTATCTGTATTTTTCTGCCTGCAATTTCTGATTTATGGTGTGTGGGAAGCAAGCTAGAGAATGACTCACTTCATTTTTACCTTAATTTCTTTGAAAACTAAAAAAACAGAAGCATGAGCTGTTAGGAAGGAAGGCACATGGACTTCAATTTTACAGGGCATGCTCAGTTGCCTAAATGTGTAGCACAATATATAGAGAAAATATTTTTTGTTGACATTGTTTTATTTTATATGTATGGTTTGATTTAGCATTTGTACCTCAGCCTTGAAGAATTAATTTCTCCTCTGAACTCTCTTACCTAGGTAAATGCCACTCTGCTCCATTGTTTATATAAAGAACTTGAAGTCCTTATTGACTCTTACTCAAAGCATCTGTATCATATATCTCAAGTTACTCAGGAATCCTTTTATTTCTCTGCATTCTATTATCTCTGCTTTATCTTGGTGTTTATCAGCTCTTATTTAAAGAATTTCAATGACCGAAGTCTACTGTTTTTCACTTCAGTTTTGCTTCAAAAGCCAATTCACCACAACTGCTGCAGGGGTTAACATGTTCAAAGATGAAGTTCATAATTCATCTATTTCCTTGTTTAGCATCTGTATTCTCAACCCCCACCACCCAGAATTCTCTATAAGCATAAGTACAAATAACATCCAAACAATGATCTTTAAAATATGACTACTTTTCTGACCTCACGATTTTTATGTGGCCTAGTTACTCTGCTTCCCCTTCCTCATATAGAAAATATATTGGATAGGGCTCAACGTAAGTGATGTAGATAACATTTTTATGTTCCCTTATCTTCTCCTATTCGTATTAATGCATAATGAACTCGATTCTTTATATTTCTATTAGTGATTTTTATTTTTTTATAGTTTTTACAGCATGGTCATCTTTTCCATTTATTAGGTAGATTGTAGTTTATCCCAACTTCTCTTGGTATTTACTACTAATTAGTCTTTCTTGGTCTCTTTCCTCTTTGCTAGAACACAATACCCAACATCTACAACTTAAAGGAGAAAAAATTCATTTGAACTTATGTTTTTTAGAAGTTCTAGTCCACACTTGGCTGGATCTAAGGCAGAATCGGCATGGTGGAAGGGCCTGGGCAGAGGAAAGCAGCTCAAGTCATAGTGTTTTGGAAGTAAAGAGAGAAAGGAAGTCATTCCTCTAGTGACCTGCCTCTGACCAGGCTCTACCTCCTAACATAGCATTTAATTATAGCACTCCCATGATCCAGTCCCTGCTCCAAAGTCCCACCCCTGATCACATGAGTACTGGGAGTCACACTTCATCTAAACCATAACACACTCTAACATTTTGTGATGCTTTATATCAGAATGCTCCCCCAAAGCCTCATGTGTCCACAGGTAGGTCTGTGGAGGTGACTGGATTATGGGGGTGTGTTACACTATTCATCAGTGGATCAGTCCACTGATGAGTTCATAGCTTAATAGCGTAATGTAATGTTGCAAGGTATAAAGAAGTGGCTCACTGGGGCTGTGGCCTGGAAGGGTGAATCTCCCTCCCACTTCCCTTGGTCTCTCTCTGCTCCCAATGCCCCCTGCTGTGTCATGAATAATTTCTCTTCTGCCATGTCCCTCTGCCTTACTGCCCTGCCTTAGAGCTAGGGAACTATGTACTGAGACCTCTACAAACCATGAGCAAAAATAAACCTTTCCTCCTTTAATTTGCAGGTGTTAAGTATTGTGACCCAGAAATGAAAAAGTAAGACACATTTAAATCTGTTATCAAAATGAAGGGGAAAAAATAGTGGGAAGTGGATGATACATGACTATAACCCTAGCTACTCAGAAAACTAAGGCAAGGATATTGCAAATTTTAGGCCAGGTTGGGCAAGTTAGAAAGATCCTGTCAAAATAAAAGATTTTGAAAAGCACTGAGCACATAGTGCATTGGTAAAGCACCTCTGAATTCAATGTCCGGCATTGGAAAAAAATGACAAAATGACTTCCTAAAACTTTTACATTTCCTCCAGAAAAACAAGCTTCTGTGATTGTCATAGTATTTTTTTAGGAACACAGTTTCTTTGAGTGGGTAGCACGGTTTGCAGCACAGAGCGAGCACTCAAGGCCTGGTGAAATGGCTGGCTCCAGCTAGGCTGCAGCTCAGCTGTTTCTCGTAGGTCTGCCTTAGCACTCACAGCTCTTCAGTGCTACCTTTACACCTGCTCCTTGAGGCACTCTGACAGAGATTACTGATTCTTTGAGGATTTTATAATCCAGAAATATCACCCACTATGTCTCTTAATTACTCTTATCCATTGCTCTACTAACACGTATCTTTTAAGCAAGAGGTTCAATCAGTTCACAATTTCAGAGGTTTCAGCCCATAGCTGGCTGGCTGCAAGGCAGAGGGGCCTGACAGAAGAATGCTGCTCATTTCATAGCAGTCTGAAAGCAGAGCAGGGGAACAGTTACAGAGACAATCGAGCCAGGGATCAGGGATCCCAAGGTCATGCCTTCATGACCTACCCAGTCTGTGGGAAAAGATATGTTTTAAATTAACCTTACCTCTTGTAACTCCAGGGACTTTGAGCTCTGCTAGGTCACATGATTGTTGGTTCTGGAGGAAGTCTTGCTAAAGCATAGTGTAAAAGGAAGTGAAACCAGGACCTTAGTCCCAGTGGAATGCTGCTGGGACAGTACAAGATGCTTTGCTAAGATATGTCCAAAAGAACGGTAAACATGAAGACCAAACAAAGCCAAAGATGGTCCCTGGGGTAAATAATTAAGTTCTCACTTGTCTGTACTTTACCCCTCCCATTTTCCACTTCTGCTTTTTGTAAAGAAAAGACTGCAATAAATAGCCAGAGAAAACTATGATCCACGCTTCAGTCCTAGAGTCTGTGGCCCTCTGATTCCATAACTTTGTCTCTCTCTTGTTTTCTTTCATCCACTGCATTGCATTTTCAGGACCTGTCACCTCATAGAAATCAACACCATGCACCCTAAAAGTGTGCTTTGCTAATTTCCTGGGCATATTTCAAACCGATCAAATTGAAAATTCAGTGTAAGTACTACAGATTCAATCCAGAAAAATAAATTAGAGAAAGACATAGAACTTTTAATTCACAGGCTATCTTTAAAAATCAGTTCTAGTTTTTATTCAGATTTTGAGTGTACATACTTTTATATATTTAGAACTATTATGATGTGACCATTAAGATGCATAACCATAAAAATGTATGAATTAGGATCAATATCTCTCGTGAAAATAAAATGGAAATATGAGTAAGAAGAGGAAAAAGAATAGTATGAATTTTTAAGTTTTGGATAAATTTTTCATGCATTCTTTGAAGTTTGTAATATTGCACATAAAATCACCATGACATTTATATTCCATTTGCTATATTAAGACAGTGATTATAAAAGTCACCTAAAATGCTTATCTTTACAATGTTCTGGCATTGGACCCTTTGCAACCATATACAATCACGATGGAAAGCTATAGATTCAAGCTACACTATATGAAATGTAGTTTTACAAAATTATTCTGGGAAAATGCAGACCAAACAAAGTGCACTGAAGAATTCTGAAAAAATTCCTCTTATGTACATATTGTGAAGAAAATACTGAGAAACAAAACAATGCCATAATCTGCCTTCGTAAAATGTTTTAAAAACACTGGGCATAATAAGTGATATGAAGGCATTTTGAATAAAGTCTCCAAAGATGATTTAATGACTTCAAGAAAGGGATGCTATAAGAAACTTTTATTATTTAGTATTATGTGTGTTACTTACAGAATGTCACATTTTTCACTAATTCACTAATTAATCCAGGTATTCATTCTTTTATTCAATTAATGTTTGTTAATCAATGAAGTTTTGCAAGAGCTTAGTCTGGTTATGATGAATGTGCAAATGAATACATTGGGATCTATTGATTCAATAAGTTCATCAGTTAGTGAGATACATATGCATATGTGTAACCAAACTGAGTGTCACAAATAGCCATGATCAAAACTAGTGTAACTCTATGATGCTTTGAGATGGTCAGGGGAATAGAATTAACTTTCATGGCTCAGTTCACTTTCATAAGCTTTGGTAAGCAGTAGGCTATAGTAAAACTGAGCTATGCAATTTTAGGCAACATAATCTGCTCTGAATCTTAGCTTTTTCATTTACCAAATATACAGTAAGCAAACCTCATTTTTCTCATGTAAAAAATTGGGGTAATTGTAACAGATTCCCTAAAAGTGTATTGTAAATAACACATGAGAAATATAGGAAATAGTTCACAGAGTGGTAAGGAACACAATTGGTGGATAAAAATGTATACTTTCCCCATTCTCATCTCTGATTCTCTTAGAGTAATACTTCAATTCTATTTTCTTACCAAAGTTCTCTCTTTTCTTAGTCTCAACCCATGTTTCCCTTACTCTTGACATACCACCAGCTGCTCCCTTTGTCTGTTGAAAGTTTTGCTGTCCTAGAAGCTTTGCACTTTGTATTTCCATTTCAGAGTCCTCTGTCTTTGGAATGGCTGCTTGCTTAACTATTAATCTAAAACTAAATATGGCTTCTCTAGATAAATATTCTCTGACTCTGTATTTCCCCGTTACTGGTCTGTATCACACTTCCTACTTGCTGTGCTGTTTTCAATTTATAATCACTTATTTATTAACCTGAATTTCTGATATACTTATTTATTGATGGATGAAGTTTCATTAACAAGCACTATGTTATTGAAAGGAAAAAAATCATAGATATTACAAATAAAATTAGATTAAAAATTAGAAAATATTCCAACTTATTTGGTTGCAAATTGTTGAAATGTTTCTATTCCAGCTTTCACGACAATGCTTGCCTTTTTATAAATTTTTGTGTAAATATCAAGAAAAAATTGTTATAAAATAACATATATTACTTGATGAGAAATGAATGTTTAGGTATTTTTGAGAAATGTGCACAACAGAACAGTGTCCTGTACATAATAGAAGACTAAAGTATAAGAACAGAAAAGAGATTAAGAAAAGTTTTGGAAGCTCAGAATACACCTCCTGTGTATTATGCGAAGCATTATTTCTAAATGAAATAGTTAGGGCCGGGAGTTTGGCTCAGTGCCTTAAGCGCCTGCCCTGGCAGGTGCGAGGTTGTGAGTTCAATCCCCGGTGCCGCAAAAAAAAAAAAAAAGTTTCTAAATGAAATAGTTTATTATATAAAGAAGCAATTTAAAATTTTACAGGGTATTTAGTTCAAAATTTTTCTTTAGTTCTGAAGAAAGTAGATGCTTACATTTGAAGTTTTGTAGTGATATATTCTCTGAATGTAGATGATAAGTATATGAATATAAATTTTTCTCAAGAATAAATTAGAAAGGATGCGAGAATAAGTAGACAAATCAAATGCCAAAATATGCCACTAGAATATTATAAAGAAAATCAGTATTAAAGCAAAAGAATTCATCAGACCAGTAAAGGAAAGAATAGCTATATATTCTTTTCAGGTTCGTGGTTTTTGTGCTACAAACCACTTCAAATGTCAGTTGCCACACTTGTTTATAATTTAAAAGAAATGTTAAAAAATAAGTGAGAGCAATAGCATATGTAGTTTGGTGCCTTCTATTTTACAGAGTATTTCAGCATTCCTTTGTTCTTAATATTTAGAATTACTTTTAAATTATCATAACCAACTGCTACTCAGTTTCATTTTAAAATTGACAGGTTGAATTCTGTCACCTAGATGATAGGTAGTAGACTTGGAATGCCAATCTGGCTCCAAATTCCTAATCTTTAACTCTTTTTAAGAACTGGTAAAGAGGTTTATTCTAGGTCAGTAAAATACCAGTGAATTATAATGAGAAGGGACATACAAATCTGTAAGTTGAAATTTCAGTCATTGTGGTGATTTCATCATTAATATTGGGAAAGATTTGCTTGTGCAACACATTGGAGATCTTATTGGACCACCTGATACCTCTGGATCACAGTTTAGCAATAAAGATAGATCAGTAATAGGATAAAAGCATCAAAGCTTTCTGAAAGCATTTCAGAAACCCAAATTTTTTCTTATTAAATGTTGATGACAAATTTTCTTAGGAGTTAATATTTTACATAAGAAAAAAGAAAAGCTAAAGGAAAGCATTAATCAATTGTTACTCTCTATGATAATTTGTGAATATTGGTTATTAAAGTTCATTTTAGATTTTTTACATTATAGCCTCACATACAGGTGGGCAACAAGTAATTACTGAATTTCTAAGATGAATTTAAATCTCAAAAAGTAAAAACTAGAACTACATATGATCTAGCAATTGCCCTCTTACATCTGATGAAAATAAAACCAGTATATCAAAGAAATCTGCACTCCCATGTTTATTTAGGTATGACTCACAATGATCAAGAATTTCAAATGACCCAAGTGTCCATTAACTGATGAATGGATGAAGAAAATGGGTTCATATACACAGTGGGAATTATTTAGCATAAAAACAATAAAATGCTATTATTTGTCACAACATGGATAGACCTAGAGGACATTATGGTAAGTGAAATAATTCAGACACAAAAAGACAAATGCTGTATGATATCCCTCCTAAGTGGCACCTGTAAAAGTCAGTTTTAGAGAAATAAAGGATAATGGTGGTTATCAAAGGTTGATGTGCTCAGAGGGTATGGTCATGAGGTGGACAGCATTCTTTTCCAAGCCTTTCCACTGTGAAGTTTCTGCTTTGGAGCCAGTTGATCATAGATTGAGCCCTTTGAAACCATGAGCCAAATAAACCTCTCCTCATAATTTACTGCTACCAACTTTCATTTCAAAATTGACAGCTTGAGGAGAAAGAGATGTGCCTCTCAAGATCCCGCCATGTTGGACAGGGAGGCTCCAACCAGAAGACAACCTAGCCTGCCTTCCTGGTGAGTGCACGTGACTGGTGCAGACCCCAGGAGGAGAAAGAGATGTGCCTCTTGTAGGCCTACTGGCGCACAGGCGAAGTATCAAGAACCTCCCACCTCCCTGGCAAGCAACCTGCTGGTTCAGAGGACTGTCTGGGTTGACAGCAACTATGGTACATAAAGCAACTAAACGCTTCTATTGTTCAGTTGACTTTGTAGGCTTGGAGCCAGCAGTCTGAGCATCTCTTGGGAAGATGACAGCATGCAATGTAGCAAATATGGGGGATTCTTCTCTGTCTTGTCTTTGAGGCCCAATATTGTTCTCATTGTTTTGATTTATTCTGATTAATTTTTTTTTTGCTTTATTTCATCCTCTGTTTTTATTGGTTTTGTTGTGTTTTGTTTTTGGTTTGATTTTACTAAACCTGATGGAATGGTCAACTATTCTGAGTGTAACAAGGTATGCTGTGGTGGCTGTTGTTTTCCTGGTGTCTTTCTTTGAAGTTCTGTTCCAATTCTACTGCTTTGTTTTGATTGACTTTGTTCTGTTATGTTTTGTTGAATCTTAGTATCTTTAAAATAAAAAAAAATTTTTAAATTTTTAAGTTAAAAAATAAAATAAAATAAAATTGACAACTTGAACTCTATCACTTAGGTGATAGTTAACAGACTTGGGATGTCCATCAGACTCAGAATTCCTAATTTTTAAACTTCTTTAAAAATTGATAAAGAGGTTTATTCTAGTTTACTAAAGCACCCCCTCATTTAAATTGTCAGTGTCAGGTATTTTTTCCCAGTAGTGCAAAGCAGATCAATACAGATGCTATGTGCAAGAACCACAAAAATGTTAACTATGTGAAGTGAAGCATTTGTTAATTAGTTATATTTAATTAGCTATATTTAACCATTCCACAATGTGTGTGGGGGTTTATATAATATTGCCTTCAAGTTGTGAAACAGTATATACTAGAATAATATTTCTCTGGTTTTAAAAGTTTATCTCAATAATTAACCCTAAGATGCACATACTACTGTGTTGTTTTTTCCAATAAAGACCTGTTCTTTAAGATAAAAAAGGTGAGGGTTCCATTTGCGTATACATAGGTTCATTTCTTCTACTTGAGACTTCGTGTGGAATTTTGTAGATATGCAACCACACACTTATTTCCTGGCTGTATATTTAGAATTATATTATGCTATCTCACCTGTCCTCATTCCTATGCTTTTTAACATTATTAATCCTAATGTAAATTGTTCTATTGCTTAGGATAATGATAGTAAACTCATAATTATCTGATATGCATATCTTACAACCTGCTCTTTCTCTCATAATAGACCCACACCTTGGAGTCCTTCATCCAACAGTTTAGTGACATTGATACAGATTCATTTTCTATTCTTTTATATTTTAAATCCTTTTCTTATTTCTTGTGAACTAATGTCAACTAAAGATGGATTCATTCATTCGTTATCTAGCATACATTTTTATTTGTTTGCAATCATTAGACTTAACCTCTCAAATTTGTTACTGCAAAGTTTCTTTTACAAAAATACTGTGAAAGAACATAAAATCAAAGTGCTGCAGATTACATTGAATATGCTACCCAATAATAAATAGGAATCAAATAAAAGAAGCAGAATATAATCACACAAAGATGTTTCTATATCAGACTTGATAGAAAGAAACTCACCTGTTGTGACTGAGCTATCATTTTAACTTATTGATAATCAAACAGGATGTTCAGTTTTCTGAGGAGTAGCTCTCTTTTAGCTTAGTTAGACAATACTGCCTAAGCAATGCTATTACTTTCAACACTGAGAAATTTTCATTCACAGAAAAGGTTGAAATGGAAAGAATGGTTCCCAAGGAGATCGTTTTTGAGTATCAAGTGGCTGAGTTTTCTGGAGAGCATACACTGTGTAAGAACTTTACAATGTATTTATTTCAATGATTGAAATTGAGAGTTTTTGTAGATAACATCATTTTGCTAATAAAAACTAAATATAATTTTGTTAGTTTGGTAATCATGATCACTTAGTTACAATATCTGTAACAGGCAGATTAATGACCTCTCAAATATGTCCATGTTCTAATATGATATTTCACATGGCAAAGAGGAACGAACACAGTAGATGGATTTAAAAGTTGCTTAATCAACTGACCTTAAAACAGAGAGACTATTCTGATGGATCCAGGTGAGTCTAGGGGAATCTCATGAGGCTTTAAAAGGAGAAGAGACAATTTTTAGTGATAGAGTAACACTATATAAAACTAAAGGCGCCATTGCTATCTTTGAAGAGGGAACCAGGTCACAAATCAAGGAATGCCAATAACATCTAGAAGCTGGTAAAGGAAAAACAACAACAAAACAAACCAATAAGCAAACAAAAATAAAAAACAAAACAGATTTTTACCCAGAACCTCCAGAAAGAATGTAGCCCTGATGATACTTTTATTCTAGCCTGGGAACTGTGTTCAGACTTCTGACCTCAAGAAGCATGAAATAGTCAGGGATGTTGACACATGCATATAATTCTAGCTATTCGGGCAAAGAGGTTGAAACTTCAGGCCAGCCTGGGCAAATTATTAGGCCCCTGTCTCAAATAAAAGTAAAGGGGCTGGGGATATTGCTCAGTGGTGGAGGTGCTGGGTTCAATTCCTGATGTTGCAAAAACTAAAGTGTCAAACAATTTAATATGCGTTGGTCTCTGGCAATAAATTTGTCTTTCTGGTATTAGAAAACTAATACTTCATTCAATTTAAATCATAAAATTTTTACATTTTTAATATTATCAACATTTTGGATCAAAATTTATAAATAAAATGATTACCACCTTTCCACTTCTAAATAGTATGGATTAATGGAACAACTACATCTGAATTCTAGTGCTATGAATTAAAATCTTGATCTGTTATGTCACAGCATTAAAATATGTCACAACCTTAGTTATCTTGTTTTTCTAAATTGCACAACAAAAGGTCCTACCTTATGAGGATACAATGAGATAATACATGTAAATAAAACTGCTTAGTATACAACAGACAATCTATGAAAGCAGTCATTGTTGTTATCAAATCTAATCAGCTATTCATTTTACCTTTTAATATAGCCAAAATCTGTTTTCAACTCTTGATGCCAGGTATATATCCTCATCCGTCTTTTCTGGGGCTATGGAAACAACAGCTCCAATAGACTAAAGTGTAGGTACCATGATTGAGATTAAAATTTTCCATGACCTGCTAGTGTCTACCTATGATTTATTATTCAACTCAGACAAAATCCTTCTGTGACTTGTATGTTCTAGTAACATGGAACTGCTTTAACATATTTTCTTATGCTTAATCTTTGCCTACATTTCTTGTTTTACTATGTTTTACTTATTTTTCAATATAATACTCAAAACTTACTTTCTCTTTGCTGTTTTTTTAAATTTCTAAACACCCTAATCTTCTTTCATAGAATTCTGTGCAGAAAAAAGCAAGAATTTCTTTAATGTGGAAACCGTCTACCAAACTATGCAAAAGGCTATGTCCTCCTTATATATAGGACAGAACTTTGGCAACTTTTGTAGCTGTTAGTCATATACAAAATAAGTAATGTACATAGTTACCTATTTCCATATACCTGCTTATTTACCTTATAATATACATACTACCTATTTACCCATTTGTACATCTGTTTTTTGGTAAATTGAATAAAATTCAATACTCAATCCACTTGTTGTCTCTTATAACATGATTTTTGTATTAATAGATTTCCATTCTTTGATAACATAGTGTGACAACCACAGATGTGGAATAATCCTTATGTTTTTGTAGGTAGGAAAAAATCTCCTAGTTTATTTATTCAATGGTCTCTTCATCACTCTTTCAATAATAAAAACGTAGCCTTTGATTAATTTTCACTAGATTAGAAACAATAATGAGGCTTCAAATATGTGGGACACTTAAAATAACATCGTTCAATATTTTTAAAATATATTTTTGTTACATTTTAGCTTACTTTAATATCTAATTAAATTTTATTCATCTCAATGAATTACATAGTGATGGAAAATTTCTACAATGAAATATATTTGAACATATTGTTACCTTGAATAGAAATGTGTGCACTTCATCTGTACTTTTGGGTGTCTTATGTCATTATTGCTTAGTGGGATACTTACATGACCTTTCATACTGACTCATAAAAACAAAGATGAAAATCATGAGTTGGAGCAAATTTTCCTACTAGAAGCAGCCTAAAAACTGCTTCATAAAAGAAATGTTGTCAACTGATAAGTGTAACACCACAGACTCCTATTCTCAGGAGGCAAATTTATGAGTCGATTAGTAAGTGAGTCTGGTCAAAAAGGGCAGACATAGAGATGCAGATTTTGTGTGGTAACTAGGATGGTGATATCAGAAGTGTAAAGTAATTCTCTAAAATTGTCATTTTTTTCTGAAATATAGTATTATAGTATAGTTTTCAATTCCTGTACATCCACATTTGCCAATTTTCTAAGGCAAAAGACTTGTACTGAATTTCCATGTTTTCTTAACTTCTATACGGAAAGAAATTAAATCAAATAAAAACCAATGTGTTAATTAAATGTCAAATGAAACTGATGAGTCCAGAATCCATAATGTGTGAAAAAGTAGTGTATAACTTTCAAAAGAGGATTTGTAGTGGATAAGAAAACAAAACACCAGTCTTGAAATATTTAAACATTTCCATATAAAGAAGAGACTATATATATCTACTAGTTATGAAGGAGAAAAATTCACAGATAGACTTTAGTTCTGAATAAAAATTTAAATAATAAAAAAATCCTAAAAATTAGAATTAATTTTTGAATTTTTGGAAGAATCTCTAACAGAATTGAGTCAGTTTCAAAACACTGCTTGTAACAGTCTAGGTCCACTTAAATTGGGAGTTATGATGCACTAAATTATCACTATATAAGGATTTAGATTTAACAAATGCATCTCATGCATTTCCTACTCTGGACATGTTGGTATTACAAATCAATATCAATAAAATCTGGTGCATTTCATCAAAAATTTATTGATATCACCTCAGATGCTCTTTTGAAATTAGAATGGCTGCTGTAAAAAAAGAAAAAATAGGAAGTGTTGATTATAATGTAGACAGCTCGGCATTTTGGAGTACTGTTAATACGAATGTAAAATGTTAAACTTCAATGGAACAGTATATAAGTTTCTCAAAAAATTAAAAACAGAATTACCACATGATCAAAACTTTCATTTCTTCATACATATAAAAGAGTATTGAAAGTAGGGACTTGAAGATACACCCATGTTTAGAGAAGAATTATTTACAATGGCCAAAAGGGAAGAGCAAACCAAACATCCATCTAAATAGATTAACAAAATGCAAACATTGAAATATTATTTATCTTTCAAAAAGAAAGATATCCTCAAACACGTTACAATATGGGTAAATTTGGGGACATTGTGTTATGTGAAGTAGCCCCTTATAAGAGGAAAATATTGTAGGATTACAGCTAATTGTTGGTAGTCAAAAATGGTGATTGTTGGTGGTTGGAGGGGAAGAAAAATGGAATTACTTCATGGTTACAAAAATTTATGTTTTGGAAGACGAAAAAGTTATGGAAATGGATAGTTACGATGGTTTCAATGACTGTTCTTAACACCACTGAAGTATATATTAAAATACATTTAAGGTGCAAATTACATATTATGTATATTTTACAATAATTATTTAAGAAGCTCATTGTCATCATTTTTGCTCTCAAAATCTCAGATTTAATGTATAATTTATAGAAATATTTTATGTAAATCACTTGTGACTCATTATTTCAAATACTAAATATTAATCTTCACTGCCACTTTTTCTGTCTCAGTGGGTATCAGAACTATTCACATAATTATCTCACCTAGAAATTCAAGAACAACTTTAACATATTCTCTCTGTCTTTCATCCTAATCTCTGCTTTGTTACTGATTCTTGTTTAGATTTTTAAATTCTCCTTAATAACTCTCAAACTTCACACCTAGGGCTAACCCAACGCCTAATTTCTAGGTCAAATTAGCATCACTTTTTGCTGAGTTACTGTGGTAATTTTTCATGGAGCTCTTTAGACTTACTTCACACTCACCAATTTTTGACATGTAGTCATTATAACCTTTACAAACTGTCTTTCCTTACTTGAAATTTAATTTTTCCTTTGGGACTTAAGGATAAAGTTCGAAATAACTAAAGTAGGAAATGTAAAGTCTTAATACTGTACAAAATGCATGCCCATTCATGACTATTGCTCATGTCTCTAACTGTTCCCTACCTTTGTCCCTCATGCTTTCAGCTGACAGAGGTTTATAAAACATTTCCTATATGAAAAATACTTTGCTAGGTGCTGAGGAAAATGTGGAATAGAGTCTGTGATTTCATGGAACATACTGCCTAATATGGGATGCTGTCAGAAACTGTAAAATTATACAAGTAAATAGATAGTATGAAGAGTGATGAGTGCTAGAGGAGGAAAGAGAGAAGATGGGATGAAAAAAACATCCTCACCATTCTGGAGGCCTGAAAAGATCTCCCTGAGAGGGTGATATTTAAGTTTACACTTCAAGGTTAAGTACTGAGTTTTAATTATACAGAATGGGGACTATAGTTGCTACCAGGGAGAGTAACACAGGCTCTTTTTTAAGCAAAAGGGATGGTAGGGCATCTTGATGACTGAAAAACTGTCAGTTGAGTACAAAGAGAGAACGGTGATACAAGAAGGAGATGGAACACTGGATGGACAGCTAGGTTTTTGTTCTCTATTCATCAGAGATTCATCTTTTAATTATCTTGTTTCTTTCCGCAGGCATATGCTCTATCATTTCTCTGTTGCTTCCATTGGTGACATCTTTTCCAGGCTTCTAATGAATGCTGTTCATCCCTGAGAATCACCTCAGATCTCTCTTCAGCTGGGTTAACGCTCTGCTGTACCTTCCTGGTGCTTTTTATAACTTCCATAGCACTTTCCCTTTGTGAAGTCAGCTTAGGTATATCCAGCTGTGCATTTAACCACAGCTTAGCAGAAAGGTGCTACTGAAAAATGAGAAAAATTTAAGAATTCTGTTTACACTTTTCAACTAGGTCATTGTGTTCTGTCCAGTTAAATTAATTAAAGTAGTTGTAGTTTATTAGGTCTTTTCCTTCACTTTGAAATAAATTCTCATTTCTATGCTTTAACTTTCAAGTAAAATTTGTAAATATTTATGAGATGTAACACTTTCATATACATAGACCTTGTGGAAGAGTCAACTCAGGTCATTTCACATACATATCTGTGTGCATATATGTGTGTACATGTGTGCATGTGCATATGCCAGTGTACACATGTGATGAAAACACTTAAAATCTGTTCTTTATAATTCTCAGTATACAATACATTATTACTAACTGCAGTCATTCTAATTCCAAATTAACTTATTTTTCCTAACTAAAATTTACTGTACTTTGACATGATATATGGCTGAAAAGCACTTTTCTTTTTTAACCATAAATTTTCTATCAACTCTTTTTATAACCTGGTACTTTATTTTCATTTTATGTCAATCCTACCTTAAATATGTATCTTCTTTTCTTATCTAAAAGTTATTGTTGGCCCTACTGCAATAAGATCAATCAGACCTTTTAGTAAGATTCACTGAAGGATTTTAATTGATATGGGACAGCTTTTTGGCCATTGATGTACTTGTAATCTGTTTACAATTAAGAACCTCAACATTCCATTTTGACTTCATTTAAATCTACTGATACCATTTCTTTTCATTCAGTTTCATTGGATTTTGACCTCATAAAAACTTTGAATCTTATACCTTGATTGAGCATATTTGGTAATTATATAATCCTATGGAGCAGACAGACATGGTGGTGCACTCCTGTAATGCCAGCACTTGAGAGGCTGAGGCACGAAGATCCATGCGAGTTTGAGGCCAGCCTAGGCTACATAGGGAGTTCAAGGGAAATTTGAACCATGTTGTGAGATCCTGTGTCAAAAAAATTCCTATGGAGTAGAAATGATAGATCACCATGAATATTCCTACATTTCTGAGCACATGCCATAGAAAACACTAACAAACAAGACGAACTGTAATAGTGATCTACATCTTAACAAATCTGGGAAACACTATTATATATCTTTCTTGGAGAGAAAATTTTATGTCACCTTTAAGGCTCTTATAATCTCATAGTAAAGAAAGCTATTGATGCTACCCACAAGACTTTTGCCATAGACTTTATATTTTCAGCAGTATGTCTGAAACCTTGAAACTGAAATGCAACAGTGTAAGATATTATGTAGAACCCTAAATAACTGAAGGGCATCATACAAAAACAGATAGCTCTGAATTAACTAAACTTGTGTTTAATATCACTTTTCATAATTTAAAATATATCAGTGAAGGACATTTTATTGGAATTTTAGAAAAAAAGTAAAGTAATCCATCTATAAGACCATGAGAGATTTGTAGTGTAGTCTCAGTTTGGCTATCATAAGTAACATGAAATTAGATTTCATATAGGGAGATAAGTCAAATATAAGTCAGCATGATAGAACTGCATTTCAATAAGATATTTAGTAGGATTTTGTTTATTTTACTTATACAAAAATATGAATTAGATCATCGTGATGTTTATATAATTTTATGGGTTAGTAATGTGTAAAATACTAAGTTTTAGTTTAAAAATTGAGAAAAACTCAGAGGGGTTTGTAATACCTTTCTTGGTTCGAACCCATTTAGTGTTTTCATAAGTAACCAGAAAAAATGGAAAGTTATAAAATTTACTGATGGTATAAAACTCCATGAAGTTGTGAATGACATAGAAATCAAAATGTGGGTCAAAAAATATTTTGACAAGCTATATACCCTTTCAAGGTGCTAAATCTAACATATAGAAATTCCACAGGGATAAACGTTCTAACGATGAGTAAAAGGTAAAGGAAACAAAGATACCAGCCATAGGATCTTGCAAGTTCAGAAGAAAGAAAAAATGTGCATCAATCTTCAGATAAAGTTAGAGTACATAAATGTGATGAAGGTCATTTTATATGCCAAGGTTATTTGTATGCCAAGAGTTCAAGAGTTGTTAGAGTTAAGCCAGAAAGAGGGAGGCAGCTTTATGTAATAAAAAATAAAAAGGTGCACTTTAGCATCAAAAGCTCAGAATTTGGGACTGTTCAAATCACATTTCTATTACTTGCAACTTACTTGATTTCAGGAAAGTTTCTTTCCTTATATTTAAGTAGAAAAATTAACAACTACCTTAAAAGTTTCTTAACCTTTTTTCTTTCTTTTCATCCTCTTCTCTCTTTTCTACTTGTATTCATTAATTGTTTTGCCTCTCTACTTTTGTACTTTATTTTTTCCCTTTTCTTTGCTCTTTCTCTTTGCTTTGTATTTTCTCTGAACTTTCTTTCTAACGATGGTAGTCCTAAGTTCTATACAAAGTTGGTTTCTTAAACTTCCATTTAGAAGGTTAAAGAATTTTGGGCTACAGAATGAAGCTCCATTTCCATGTAATTGCTGTGGCTGTGACTCATTGTCATATTCTAGAACATTCATCTTGGTAGATCAAGGCCAAAATTTGGAATGATACAGAATATTCAGGGGAGTAGTTTGTGGTAAAATGAGCTAAGGGAAAGCCAAATATTTGGATCACTGTGAGCAGTATAATAATCTTTATGCTACTCAGATAATATGTGTCTACACCAAGCTTACTAAATATTTCAAAGTAACTGGGTATTCAGTGACATGAAATTATATTGCTAGTTATTGAAAGTATTTTTTTAAAGTTAAATATTTCCTAAGATTAAAATGTCTTAACATGGTTGGTTAAAGTTGATTGTAAAGTTATGTATATGTTTCTATGTTCTGCTTTTTAGGTTTTTTTCTAGAACCTACATTCCATGTACATTTTCCCATCACTGGTTTTCTTTTTCTAGGGCAGGAGTATTTATATTTTATTCCTTTTCTTTGTAACCCACCAATCTTGAGGTCCATCCTCAGCATCCAGTTCTTCCCCTCTGTATGCCCATGTGGTTGTTCTGCAGTTTCAGTTACCCTGCGACCTGGGGTGGGGAGGACCCATAGGAAGAACCCTAGAAACTATGAAAGCCTCAGATGCTATAATTTCAGGGACATCTATGCTATTCTAAGAGCAAAGAAATGAATCCACCTGTAAACACTGCAACGTACTTAAGAATAATCCTACATTAGCTTCCTGAAAGATGAGATATCACAGAGAAGATTATCAAAGTGCTCTATTTACAGCTAGTTCACCCTCTGAAGCCTCTATCTTGTCAACCGTCAGGTGCTGGGAGATTCCTGGGAACAACAGATAGTCCACAAGCCAGAAAATTATTCTATCAAGACAGTCTGGAAGAAACAGCACATTCACTCAATCTGAGGCATACACCCAGTGCACTGCTAGAGACAGATTTTAGTGTTCTGAATGAGTAGAGAAGGCATTGGAACCCTGAATCATTAAAGTAAAGGGCACATGACAGGGAGAAATCTACTTAACAAAGAGATCACCACAATTACAGAGCTTTCTGGCCTATTGAATCCACAATTCCCCCAAATGAATGTTGAATTGGAAGAATTTTCAGACAAAACTCTAAAAAATGATAGAAAATGATTGAAGAGACCAGTGACTGAAGCAGCTAAATGAAATAATTACTAAAGTGCTCGATCAACTTAAAGATGATGTAAATAAACTGAAGAACAGAACATTCACTAAAATTATCAACAAATTTAAAGAAGAAATAAATCAACACCTAAATAAACTAAGGAGAATAAAGATACAAATGGCCACATTGATAAGGACTTAAAAGATCTAAAAAGGCATCAACCAGAAATGATAGAAATTAAAAATTTAACTAATGGATTTGGCAGTAGACATGATTGATTAGAAAATAGAATATCAGACTTTAAAGACAAGGTTGATGAAACACATCATTGACTCACTGATACTAAAAAATTAATCAACTGATTAATCAAAAAAAAGTAAAAGACAATCAAAAATGCTCCAAGTCCTCCTAAAGAACAAAATTAAGAGTAATTGGAACCGAGGAGGACATAATGGTATAAAATTTTGTTTGTCAAAATTATTACGAAATTTTTTCCAAATTTGATTAGAGTTGGATACCCAAATAGACACGACTAGAAACAAACCTCTCTGCACAACACATCATAGTCAAAATTCTGGAAATTCAGAACAAAGAGAAAATGCTAAAATCTGATAGAGAAAAAGATCAAATAATTTACAAAGGCAAATCCTTCTGAATAACAGCAGATATCTCAATAAACATTGAAAGCCAGGAGAGTTTGTAGTAAAGGATTTCAAACTCTAAAGGAAAATAATTGCCAACTCCAATTACTATATCCTGTGCAATTAATTTTCAAAATAGATGGAGACCCAAAGACTTTCTACAGCACAGAAAAACTGAAGAAATTCGTGACCATCAAATCAGCAATGTAGAATATACTTAAGGAAATCCTAAACAGATTCGATGAGGCCAACATTACCCAAAATCTAAAGGGAAAGAATAAATCTCACTGGTAGAGCAGTTAAACAAAAGGAACATGAAAAGGGATCATCACCGGAAAATGATACAATGACAGGAATCAGTAAGTACTTTTTAATAATAACTCAAAATGTAAATTGACTTAATTCTCAATCAAAAGAAGACATACTGACAGATTGAATCAAAAAACAAAGCTATGTGTTGCCTACAGAGCTACACCTCATCCATAAAGAAATACTCAAACTAGAATAAAAGGATGGAAAACAACACTCCAGACAGCCAGAACTCAAAAACAAGCAGAATTAGCTATTCTAATTTCTGGCAAAATTCACTTCAAACCAAAACTAATCAGAAGAGACAAAAACAGTGAGTCCATATTGATAAAGAAAGCAATTCATCAGGAATCAGTAAGAACTATAAATATATGTGCTAAATGTCAGTGCATTAAATTTTATAGAACAAAGGCCACATGAGATAAGTACCTGCACAATCAGAGAAGACTAACAGTGTTTCAAATGAGTTGTGAGCTAGTGGGACACCCAAGTTGCTAGAGATCTTTGGATGATTATATTGAGAAGAGACTACTAGGGGACTACCAAAGAGAGAACTCTGGAGAATTGAAGAAGTCCCCTCTAATAATTAGCTGATCAACACACTCATTTGAAAAAACTATCTGAGTCCAGGGGCTGTACTATCTGAAAAGATCAGAGGTGAAAGTACTCGATACTGAGTACTCAGGAATAAATACCTATTCTCACCATCTTGACTGGAAGAATTTATGAAAATTGTATATGTACACAATTGGAGACATAAAAATGTAAAAATATCTCAAATGGGGTATTTGAATATAATAACAAAATACATGAGATAAAAATATTAAAACACTGGATGGGTATAAGAACAAACCAGACATATCCAGAGAAATACAGTCATAGGTAACACAAAACACAGGGAACAAATATAATAGAAACTAAAACAAATCTATGAGAAGTGGGACAGATTTAAATGGCTTGGACCCAGAGGACTATGGACTGAAATCTCTACAAACTAAGAGCTAAGTAAACGTTTTCTCCCTTAACTTTGGGCATTGGGTATGTAGACTCAGAAATGAGAAAAGTAACAAACACATATACTGTATATCCTGCAGTATTAATTTCATACTGTACTGATATACCAATCAAATATTTGAGTAGTTTCTGGTTTTTCACGATTGTGACTAAATCTGTTATTAAAAGCACATTACAATTGTGAAGTATTTCTCTTTGAGTAACTCTTTCATGAAGCAATTCTCTTTAATGTTTTCTTACTCAGATGAAAACACTCAAATCAATTCTAACCATAAGATGTTGTTCTTTGTGTACATGTTTAGCATTCATTTTATAGTACAGTACCAGGGCCACATCATAATTTTAAATTTTCTCAACTAGTCAAACAAAACAATAGAATTATCACCTCTGATTATCTGTGCTCCCTATTAAGCTGACCTTATTTCAAGAAGGAGAAAACAGCACAGGTGTTCATGTTAAATATACGGTTAACAAAACTTTTGATATCTGCATATAAACTTTTAGAAGGCTGTGGGATTTCCAATTAAAACTTATTACTTTGCTCTTCAGAATTGTCATTTTGTAGGGGTTAGTTCTTAGAAAGACAACCTGCTGAAAATCCACTTTTCCAACTACAGAATATAGATATAAAATAGCTACCAAATATACATAGGGAGAATCAAGGGAGGTAATACATGTAAGAAATTTGAGAAACATTAACTTCTATGGGCATACACTGTTGCTTAAAGTTCTTATCACTTTGAATAATTTACTGTTGAAACTTTGATAAAGATTTTACATTTTCTAGATTAGATTAGTATTTTATTGAAATATTTTTCATCTTTGTTTTTTACCTACTGTTTACACGATCTTTTTGAGAAATCTAAATAATTTTCTTCCATATTCAAGTTTTTCATTAGCTCCTATTATCATAAGACACTTATTAAAATGAACATATTTCATAGATATAATTATATCTTTCTCAATGCCCACAGTAAAACTGGGGAGATTGGCAAGGAATTTCAGTGTTTTAAATGCTTAAATATGAATTTACAACTGTGAAGGAGAGGTGCTAACTCCGGAAAAAATTTAACAGTGTCATTTTGAGAGTAAATTACACTAGTAAAAGCTAGAAATCTTAAAAGATACTGAGAACTATCCACTTGAGCTAATTTATGACTTTTTTCCTATTAGCAGAATGTTAGATAAGGACTCTTTTGAAATTAATTTATTTTAGGAGAGTTGTCAGAAAGAAAGCAAGGTAAATTTTACAGAATAGGGAAAGAAAACTAAGTAAGGATATAAGCACCTCTGAAAGCAATGACTGACTTAAAATATAAAAGATAATTCTTTTATTTCACTTTAGGATGAAATATTGCAGCTCTTGCTTCACAATTTCTAATAGACCAGGCTGCTGTACGAATGGCTTAAAGTGTTTCCCATATCCTTTTCTAATAGTTTCAGAGTTTTAATTCTTACATTTAGGTCTTTGATTTGATTTCAGTTGATTTTTATACAGAGTGAGATACCAAGGTCAAGTTATAATCTACTGCATGAGAATATCCAGCTTTCTTGCACCATTTATGGGTGAGGCTGTTCTTTCTCTAATGTATGTTTTTGATTCTTTTATTGAGAATCAGTTGATTGTAGGTCTGTGGGCTTAATTTTGGAATCTCTGTTTGTTTCCACTGGTCTATGTGCTCTTATGCCAGTAATTTGCTGTCTAGGTTGTTACAACTTTGAGTTATGTCTTGAAATCACTGTATGATGCCTCCAGCTTTGTTCTGTTTTGCTCAAGATTGCTTTGGCTCTTTGGAGTCTTTTGCAATTCCAGTTGAATCTGAATTTTAGGATTGTTTTTCTAGTTTTATGAGGAGGTTTTTGGCATTTTGAAGGGGATTTAATTGAATCTATAAATCACTTTTAGTTGTATGAACATTTAAGAAATATTAATTCTTCCTATTTATGAACATGAGAAGTCTTCATTTTCTCTTCAATTATTTTCATCAGCATTTTGTAATTTCAATTATAGAGTTGCAGTCAAGAGTTAAACCTGAGCAACTGAATTTTGGTTGACCAGGGTTTAGCTGTTGTGCTACTGATCTTTAAGTAACAGACCTCACAGTGGAAGGATGGAAGTTCTGGGAAGCTTCCTTGAATCCTAGGAGCCTCGCATAAGGAACTTCTTACTGGTGTGTGTGAGTCCTTTGTTATGGATATAGTGAGTTCTAATAAGTACACCCTTTGCTAATTCCAAAATATTTTTAATTGCCCAGTAAATGAATTTCAAAAACACTTATTCACCCTATGTTTAGTCAAATTTTTCTGCACACACATCCTTGGAATTAAAACAACAATAGCTAGAATGAGATATGAGTTTCAGAAGAAAATATCTCTTGATTTGGATGTGCCATGGTTTACAGTCAAATGTGAAAGCAATTGCCTACAAGACCCTCTGTAAAATTAAATGCTTTAAACATGAACTATATAATATAATGAAAAACTTGGTTGTCCTGTAATAAATTATTTTGGTATTGTGTATGTAAAGAAACTGTTGTCATTTATTTATATGTTATACTTTTGCTCTATGCTGAAGCTATCTCGGATGCTAAGAGTATAAAATGAAATAAATACAGTTCTTGCTTTACGACCTTTCACGAACAGACTACAGGACTATATATGCAGTATTAGGTAAAGAATTAGTAAAATTTTGGAAAATCATCTCTTTTAAAATAGAAGACAACCTGTAGGGTCGTCTGACATGCTGAGTTAGCGTATGCCTGTTTTCTGTTGTTACATGATAAACTGCCCCCAAATTTAGTGTCTACAGCGACACCTATCTATTCGCTTGCAATTTTGTGGATCAGCAGTTTTATGTGGGCTCATCGGGGATAATCAGGCATTGCTTTAATTGATGTCAGCTGTGCTCATGTGTGTGTTTTGTGTGTTTCATCTGAGACAGTGAGGGCTAGCACTTCTCTCTATATGCTTTCTTATTCATGAGAAAGCTAGTTTATGCTTTTTCACAGAGTGGGTAAAAATGTTTCAAGGAATGACAAATCCTAATTCACAAATGATTTTTATTCTCTGCTTGTATTACATATAATAATGCTGCATAGTGTAGAGTAGGTTATACAGCCAAGATCAGAGTCAATGCTGTAGGATACTACACAAGGACATGGAGTCCTTTGGGACAATTACAGTAACAAAATATCACAAATGTCTTCTCGCCTCAGTGATTCTCACCTTTCTTACATGTTAGCTAAAGTGAAAGGAGTTATCTTCTCTACCCAGCCTGATGCACAGTATACAATGATGAGGCAGTGAAAGAGTAACTGCACTGGATTATTCCGTTTGAAGCACAGGCATACAATGGTCACTGGTTATTAGCAACTCTGAAATATAATCAAGCACAGTTTTTAGTTCACTTTTCTCTACTTCCAGCTCAAGGAACATTCTTTCATTAGGACCCCATTGTGCTTCCTTTATCATTCTTTGGTCCATTGTGATTCATTGCTGTGGACTCTGTCCTGTGAGAAAAAAATAACTGGCTAAGTAGGTTGCCCATCCCATTTTCTACCTGTAGAAAGTCAGGCCCCAGAGTCCTCTTTGCTTTAGAGAAGTCTCTGTCTGTTTTAAAGATCTAATTTGTTCCAATTCCCTTAATAAAACTGTAATTTTTCTATGAATTAGACTATAGTTCATTTCCTTAGACACGGCCTTATCAAAAGTTCTTTTCCTGTTGAGACATCATTTTCTGTACATTTTCAAAAGTATCTGGGAATTAGACTTTTGTGGAACCATGTATATTTTGGGTTCATATTTCTGAGGTCTTAAGGTTTAGATCTAGAAAGTTCCCCAAAAGTTCAAAGATGCAGGCCTTTGAAAGGCGATTCTATCACGGATTGCTAGACTTGTCAATGGATTAATCCACTAAATGCGGTGAATGTGCAGTTAGGGAGAGGGGCTTGGTCAGGTGAGATGGGTCACTGGGCACGTGACCTGGAAAGGTATATTCTAATTCCCTGCTCCTTCCTGCTTTCTGGTTCCTGGCTGAGCAGGTTTCCTCCCCCATGTATCTTCACCAGGCAAATTTTAGTGAAGTAACCAGGGACCAAGGCCACTGAAGCCCATAAGCCAAAAAATATATCTCCTCCAATAAGTTGTGGGTGTCAGGTACTTTATCCCAGTGACAGGAAAGTAACTAAGACATGAAATCTGTTGTCAAGATGAAAGTGTTTAACAGGCACTGCCCTGAATATTTTAGAGTGCCTAATAAAAGGTTTTGTACCTTTACCTGGTGTATTTATCCTGGAATTATTTCTTTCTCTGAGAATGCTTCTCTGTCAAGACAATGTGGAGAAATGAAGTAGTTCTTTAATACTCAGACTCTTAAATTTCTTGCTTCTCATTGTTTCTTTTAATTTTGCTTAAAAATTTAGCAATTATCTCTTTAGCTCATTTCCCTCTTCCAATAATTTACCACATTACCATATACCTGTAAAATATGCAACTTGTATTTTAAACATTCTTTGTAGAACCTTCCTTAGCAGATTCGTGTATATATACACGTTTTTTTCTTTTTTCCCCTACTTGAGTTTTGTCAGTTGCTTTGATTCTCTATGCATGACTCATCATTTCTTCCAAATCCAGAATCAATTTCCTCACTTATATTCTAGCACTCATTTAGAGTTTGCTTTTCTAACTTAGATTTTAACAACAGTTTCCTTGTCTCCCTTATAGACTTTACCTATCACCCAGTCTCAAAGTACCATGTTTAGGTTGCTACAGGTGTGTATATGATACTCATAAAAATAGTAACTTACGAGGCATCTCTTTGAGACTTGCAAAAAAGAAACTATGCTGGTAAAAAGCATGATTTATTATAGTATAAGACTGGAAGTCAATTGACAAAGGAACTAATCTTATATTAAAGCAAACAATGTTTCATTGCTCCTTTCATTAATAGGTCCTTACATCTAATATTTTAATTTTCTAGTAGGTTATAATTTGAAATATCAAAATACAACTTAGTTGTATCTTTAGACAATGTGTCTTTCCAATTTTTGTTTGGAAGATACCACTTCTTAAAATATCAACAATCATAAAAACACAATATGATTAAGTATAATATTGTTTCAACTAATATGACCCTAGTGCTTCTTATGTAATAGGATTTACCATCTAGTATTTCTATTACTATACAGTAATATTAAAGACTGTTGTACAAATGATCATGAGATATGAAATAGTATTGATACATAAACTATTATTTACAGTGGATTTATGACATATTAATTACAAGTGCTTAATTTTTCTATTCTAAGTAAATAATTCATAACACAATGACAGATTGAGAGCAACAGGGATGAAAAATTACACTAAGATACTGTCACCCATAGAAAAAGCACAGGTTTGTAGTTCATAACCAGAGAGAAAAAAAATCCAATACAGTATCTACCATTAGCATGTTTAACCAGAGAGACCTATTCTCCCTCCTCTCTTATTGTTTAAACTTCAGGAATTGTTTTGCATGCCCAACTTCAATCAGTTCCTCTTTGTTATACTGAAGTTGTTCTATCATTCAGGAATATGCTCTTTTCTTGACTACTACTAGTACTCCATGCCTTGAATTTTTATTTAAAAACAAATATATTCAAGTCAAATTTGTACATACTAGTGTTTACAATACGATGTTTATGAAAGTTCTCAAAACTGTAAAATTCACTGATGAACATTTTTGAGGACCTAGTCTACCAAGTAGCAGGCACAGTATTATGTTCTGATTTATACTGGGTAGGGCAAAATATTCCCCCCCCCATTCTGTTTTCATGGAGCTTATGTGATATTGGAGGATCTAGAAGTTAATCAAGGATTACAAGTACATGTTAAGCACTATAAAAGTGTGGTACATGGGATTGCGAGAACATGTGATGGAGGAAAGAAAAGTTTTCCTGAAGAGAGTGCATAGGAATCTGAAGGACTAGTAGGAGTATGTAAGATAGATAGATAGATAGATAATCTTAATTTCTGCTTCAAAGAGTTTTATATTATGTGAAAACTGTGTCCTTTAATATTGTACTGAGGACTTCTTTTATATCAAGCTCTTTTATGCACATTCAACAACATGAACTGATTTTACAGATGGTCCTCGTCATGTACTATTGTTTTTCCTGTAATAGGTGTTACATGCAGGGGATTAGATGCTTTAAGTGAGACAGTGATTAAATGTTTTTATTTTTCTTCATCTTATATAAAATAATAAGTAAAATTGATTACTAACATGGATGCAGAAAGAAACATTATTGGCTTCCTAGGACTGCCATTAAGAAAATACTACAAACCGACCAGTTTAAAATAAGAGAAATTGAATGAAAGTCTCATAGTTGTGGAAACTGAAAGCTGCACTCAAGGTTTCAGCAAGATCATACTCTGCCTGAAATCTGTATGACAGAACATTGCCTTGCTTCTTGGCCAGTTCTACTAACAGCAATTCTTGGCATTTCTTGGTATATACATTACTGATCTAATCTCTTTGTCATTATATGGCTATCTCCTTGGTCATTTTTGCATTAACATTCCTCATGCTTTCCTGTTTTGGTGTCCAAATTTTTCCTTCATATAAGGACACCAGTCATGCTGGATTAGGACCCATCTTTTTTTTTGTACCAGGAGGACCATCCCACTTACATCTGCAAAGATCCCATTTCTCCATAAAGTAACATTCAAGGGCACCAGGGGTTAGGACTTCAATATAACTTTGAGGGCAACACAGTTCAAAATATGATAAAAAAAAAAACCACTTTGCATTATATGAAAGAAAAAAGACCCTAAATATACCTTCTGATTAATAAACTAGAATAATGGAGAAGATTGTTTTAATTGGGAAAAGAGTCTTAATCTCTGTGTAGTGACTTCCTTTGAGATTATTGACAATTTTGAGGATGCTGCAGAGATGTACCATGAATGCGTAGAGATGTTTGTGTGAGTACCTATCATAGTACAACATTTTGTAATATCAAAAGCTTAGAAATAACTGAAAGGTTGATTGTGGTGGATTAACTAATGGTCAATTTATAACACCCAGCTGAACTGAATCAGTGTAGTTCTGAGTGTGGAAGACCCATCTGAGGACTGCTGCCACCAGCATAAAAGTACTAGAGGGGAAGATGGTATGCTGTAGATTCTTCCGGAGAAGTTTGTCACACTGGTTTTCTTGCTTTGAACTCAGCTGTTCTCATTGTTGCCAGAGAAGCTGAGGTCCTTGCTGTCATTGATGATAGCTGCAGTTCTCTTCAGGGGAGCTCTGGTCCTTACCTTGAGCATCGCTTCCTGGCTCTGGTACAGATCTCTCAGCCTGGTGGCACTGATCATACACCCTGCTGGAACAGACTTTCTGGCTTCCACCACTGACCTTTGGGCCTTCTCAGTGCAGATCCTTGATACAGAGTAGCATGGGACATTGTCGTGGGCTCTAGGCCTCCAGCTGGACTCACATAGGACATTGCCATGGAATTCAGGCCCTTAGCTGGATTTTTTGGGTCTGTAGTATGTGGGCAGATCTCCTGCACTCATCTGCATTTGATTCTTTGGCTAAATATTATAAAACAATTCTATAAATTATGTGCTCGCTTTTAATTCTGTTCCCTTATAAACGTGGACTACAACTGTCGTTAGTAAGAAATTGGCTGGACACTCTGAGATTCATCAGCTGATAAAATGGAATACTGTATTTTTGGTCACTTTAATAAGTGAAGTATAATTATTAAATGATAGTAATGTTAAAATACATTATATGAAGAGTTCAAACGTGCTCACCGCCTTCCAACTGGCATACAATGTGCTAAATGTTTAATACGTCATGCTGAATTTTCCCAATAACCATGTGAAGTATTGTTATCCCCACTGTACATATAGGCAAGGGTAACCAGGAGTGAGTAATTTACCTAATTTTACACAGTGCTGAGTGAGACAGTCTGTATAAGCAGTTAGTCAAACTGCAAATCTCATGCACATTGTTCATATGCTGGGAACAACTGTATAGACACAATGCCACATATTAATCATAGACAACAGTAACTTAAGGACTATGCCGAATAGTATGATTCCACGTTGGAAAAAAGTGTGTGTGTGTGTGCATGTGTGTGTACAGTGGAAGCCTATGGGGTGGGGTAGGTAGAAATGAGGAAGGAAATTAAAATTGCAGAGCATCATATAACTAACAATATCCCAAACTACAAATAAAAAGACAGAAAATGTGATTTAAAGTCTTCCTCCATCTCGGGAAAAATAGATAATCTGAGAAAGAAGTAAAAGAGAAATCTTGAAGGCAAAAGCTTGCAAGTAGATGGCTTATTTGTTCACAACTCATGTTTTCTACTCTAAAGTCCTGGAAGGGCTTCCCCTTTCTGGCCACTTTGGTGTGTGACAGATCTGCTGTCACAGTTTGCTTCTGCAGAAATTACATTTGGTCCTGGACAGGAGGCTGGAGAGGAGGATATTGAGATGCAGGATTGGTAAGAGCTAGTTTAGAATGGGTTGAGAGAATTTTTTGATCTTTCAGGAAAAAGAATAGTAGGGAGGGGAAGCAGGAATTTTTTCCTCCTCTCTCTAATCTGGGGGAAGGAGAGGGTGACTTGAGGGATTCATGGCCCTATCCTCACAGAGAAAATAGTATTCACCACTCAAAGTGCTCATTAAGCTGCTGAAGTAAAAAAGACTTGGGAACACCTCACATGAGCAGGCAGCGGGATACTGACAGTAACAGTCGGTGGATGGATGTAAGTATTCAGCTACTGGGAAGCAATTGAATCTGTGAAAAGCAGTTCATGATTAGAGCCCAGCAGTTTTGACACGCTGCAATCAAGCTGCAAAGAAACACAGCTTAGTAGGGGATAAGCTTATCAAAAGAATTAAAACCAAGTAGATGCAGGTGAAGCTGAGATACAGGCTTGTGGAATGTGAAAAACAAATTAACCAAACTAATTTGAGACAGCATTGTTTTTCACTTAATTCAACTATTTATGAAGAATAAATATTAGCTAATTTAAACTTTTTCTTGGCTAAAAACAAAACTGCTTATAAGAACAAAAATATCCTACAGAGAATCTCTTAATTGAGAAAGAGGAGGCAAATCTATGAATATGTAAATGATGAAATATTCTTAAAATGAGTTTTTACGCAGGGCAATCAATGCAGTTTTTAGGCAAGATATGTTTGTTTTGGCTCAACTCAAACTCTTTTGACAAAGATAAATAGATCTCTGATTATAGAATTAAAGTAATGAGTATATAGCTGAGCTTTACCATTAACATTGACTTATAATAATCATCAGAGCTTGTGGAGTGATTAAAATGTGATAAGCTCTGCTTTAAGCACTTTTTCATAGCCACTTATTAGTTCTCACAAGAAGTTCAAAAGGTAAGAACTAAGATTAACTTCTACTTAAAGAGAAAACACTTAAGTACAAGTTGGTTAAGTAATGTACCCGACATCACACAGCTAATACCTATTGTAGCCAAGATTCTGACCTGGGCAGTCTGTCCCCGGAATGTAGGGTTTATAACTACTAATTCACAGGTAACCCCTAGAAAATTAGGTGTTACTAACGTATACTTTTGTCTCTTTAATAGTCAAATGCTAGAAATAACTCTAAAATAACATCTGTGAAAGTTTCAGATAATTTCACAAATTATTAGATACTGTTAAAGACGTGGAACCTCGTCATACGTTAAAGTATGGGATGGACTTAATGATTTAATTCTAATGAACAAATACAAAAAAGGAAGTCACCATATGAGCCATCAGAAACAAATTCATAAAAGCCAGTGTGGCTTCTACTTTCCTTTTTTAGATCATTTGCTCTGGAGGAAGCCTAGGACAAGTTATGAGGTCAGTCAGGCAGACAAGGAAAAACATGGGCCTTCTGCCAACAGCCTTGTGAACTAGTTATTTTGGAAGCTGTTTCTACAGCCTCAGTAGAGCTTCTACCAACATCCTAACCACACTTTCATGAGACATTGTTGCTGAGGGTTATGGGGACCAGGAATAGCTTCCCAGGTTCTTGTCCTCAAGGAACAAAGAATTGGGGTTTAAGTGTGGTGTTCCCTTTGGGGCACCTCCCTTGGGGGTCTTCAGGAGCCTGACTGATGGCATAATTCACAGGGTTCTAAGTCATGTCAGTTTAGTCTATCGTGTATGTTCTTTCCCATAATTCACCCTGTTATAATTGTATATATAAAGTGCA
>RJWM01010008.1:0-65414 GCA_004363535.1 Dasyprocta punctata | reverse complement strand
CCTTTATTTCTTTCTCTTGTCTAATTGCTCTGGCTAATATTTCCAGGACTATATTGAATAGGAGTGGTGATAATGGACATCCTTGTCTTGTTCCTGATTTTAGGTTGAAAGTTTTCAGTTTTTCTCCATTCAGTAAGATGTTGGCTGTTGGTTTATGATATATGGCTTTTATCAGGTTGAGGTAGAGACCATCTATTCCAATTTTCTGCAGGGTTTTGATCATGAATGGGTGTTGGATTTTGTCGAAAGCTTTTTCTGCATCTATTGAGATGATCGAGTGGTTCTTGTCCTTGGCCCTGTTGATATGGTGTATTACATGTATTGATTTACGTATGTTGAACCATCCCTGCATTCCTGGGATGAATCCCACTTGATCATGGTGTATAATCTTTCTGATAACTTGCTGTATTCTATTTGCCAGTATTTTATTGAGGATTTTTGCATCTATGTTCATTAGGGAGATTGGCCTGTAATTTTCCTTTTTGGTTGGATCTTTCTCTGGTTTTGGTATTAGGTTAATACTTGTTTCCAGGAATGAGTTAGGGAGACTTGCTTCCCTTTCGATTTCATTGAAGAGTTTGAGGAGTATTGTCATTAAGTCTTCCCTAAAATTCTTATAGAAGTCAGCAGTGAGTCCATCAGGGCCCGGGCTTTTCTTTGTTGGTAGGCTCTTAATTACATTTTCAATTTCATAAGCTGATATTGGGTTATCAGCAGCTTTACATCTTCTTGATTCAGCTTTGGTAATTCATAGGTTTCTAGGAATCTGTCCATTTCTTCTGTGTTATCAAATCTATGTGAGTAAAGGTTTTCGAAGTAGCAGTTGATTATCTTCTGTATTTCTACCAGGTCTGTAGTGTTTTCACCCATTTCATTTCTTATTGCATGAATCTGAGTTTTTTCTTTCCTCTTTTTTGATAAGGTTGGCAAGGGGTTTATCAATTTTATTTACTCTTTCAAAGAACCAACTCTTCGACTCATTAATTCTTTGTATTGTTTTCTTAGTTTCAATTGCATTAATTTCTGCTCTAATCTTAATAATTTCCTCCCTTCTTTGGGCTTTGGACTTGACTTGCTCTTCTTTTTCTAGGAGTTTGAGGTGCAGCATTAGGTTGTTTATGTGTGTTCTTTCTGTTTTTCTGATATGAGAGTTTAGTGCTATAAATTTCCCTCTGAGGACTGCTTTCATTGTATCCCACATTTTCTGGTAATTTGTATTTGCATTTTCATTCAATTGTAGATATTGTTTAATTTCTTCTTTAACTTCTTCTGTGACCCATTGGTTATTTAGGAGAGTATTATTTAATTTCCATGTGTTTATGTGGTTATTGTAGGTTTTTTTGTCATTCACTTCCAATTTTACTGTGCTATGGTCAGATAATAAGCATGGAATTATTTCAGTTCCTTTGCATTTGCTTAAGCATGTTTTGTGGACCAGTATGTGATCTATTTTAGAGAGTGACCCATATGCAGCTGAGAAGAATGTGTATTCTGATGCTGATGGGTGGAATACTCGGTATACATCTACTAGGTCCATTTGTTCACAAGTTTGATTCAGTTCTGCTATTTCTTTGCTGATTTTTTGTTTGGTTGATCTGTCTCTCTGTGACAGTGGGGTGTTAAGGTCCCCTGTTATAACTGTATTATTGTTTATTTGGTTTTTCATGTCTATTAAGAATTGTCTTACATAGTTGGGTGCTCCCGTATTCGGTGCATATATATTTATAATTGTAATCTCTTCCTCTTGAAGTTTTCCCCTCACAAGTATGTAGGGACCTTCTTTATCTCTTTTGATCATTCTCGGTTTGAAGTTTGCATTGTCTGCAAACATAATAGCTACCCCTGCTTTTTTCTGGGTTCCTGTTGCATGAAGTATTGTTTTCCAGCCTTTGATTTTTAGTCTGTGAATTTCCTTTTGAGTGAAATGTGTTTCTTGTACACAGCGTATTATTGGGTTTTGTTTCTTAACCCACTCTGCTAGTCTGTTTCTTTTTATTGGTGAATTGAGACCATTTACATTGATTGATATAACTGATATGTACTGGCTCATCCCTGTTATGATATCTTTCTGTTGTTGGCTTTCTACATTTTCTGTTTAATTATTTGCCCTGCTTAGTGGTTTCCTTTGGTTGTTGTTCTTAAGATTGTGGCTCTCTTTGTCTGTTTCTAGACTGTCTTTCAGTACTCTTTGTAGTGTTGGTTTGGTGGCCATAAATTTCTTCAGTTGTTCTTTGTCATGAAAGTATCTTATTTCTCCATCAATTTTTAAGGATAGTTTTTCAGGGTACATCAATCTGGGTTGAAAGTTATTTTCTTTCAGGATTTGAAATACTTCACTCCAAGCTCTTCTAGACTTACAGGTTTGTGTTGAGAAGTCTGCCGTGATTCTGATAGGCTTTCCTTCATAGGTGATCTGTTTCTTTTCTCTGGCAGCTTTTAGTATTTTGTTCTTGTGCTGTATTTCTGATACCCTTATTATTATATGTCTGGGTGAGGATTTATTTTGGTTGTTTTTAATTGGGGTTCTGTATGCCTCAGTTACCTGTATTTCAGATTCTCTTCCCATGTTTGGAAAGTTTTCTGCTATTATTTCTGTGAATAATCTTTGCAGGTCATTAGTATTGATCCCTACTTTTTCATTTATGCCTATTGATCTTATGTTATTTCTCTTGACATCATCTTGCAGCTGTTGAATTGTTGTTTCTTGGTTCCTTACTATTTTTAAGAGATCTTTTCTTTCGTGGCCATGATCTCCCATGCTGTCTTCAAGATCTGAGATTCTATCTTCAGCTTCATTTAAGCAGTTTTTCAAACTTTCCATGGAGTTTTTCATTTCCTGCATTTCCCTTTGTATCTGTTTCACGCATTCTGTTTGTGTCTTATATTGTTCATTCAGAGTTTCGATCATTTTCTTAAGTTCTTCTATTTTTTTATCTTGCTCTTCTTTAGATACACACAACATTTGTTTAATAATGATTCGCATTTCATTTTTTAGCTGACAGAATATTTCTGATTTGAATTTCTCTATAGCTTCATCAAGCTGTTTCTTTACTGCATTTTCTATCATTTTAGAAAGTCCATTTGTGTGACTCCCACTGTCTTCCATTTCAGTGTCTCTTGGGTTTGTTCTTAGTGGGTTGGGGGACTGAGACTGCCTCTTGGTCTTTCATTTTGTCATTGTCTTCTAGAACCTATGTGGCTCTGTGTCCTGCGAGGCTGGCTGGGCATTCTCCTGAGGGTCACATTGAGTCTTGGGTCGCGCTGAGTCGCGGTACCCGGTAGAGCCGGATCCTGTGCACAGCCAGTGAGGGCGGCCTCCCGGAGCATGTGGGTGGAGCCTCCGCCTTAACTGGGTGGGGGCCAAGGCCTCCCGGTCCCAGGGAGCTAGGCAGAGTGTACCCCGGAGTATGATGCCACCCGGACCCTGAGTCTAGCTGCAAGGAGTCCAGAACAACAACTGTGCCAGGGCAAGCCTGGGCGAGTCCCAGGCCTACAGTGCTGGGGCCTTGGTCCTGGCTGGGCGGGGGCTCGTGAGCTCTACGATGGAGCATGCACAAGCCGCTCCACTGAAGTATGGAGCTTGCACATGCTCTGCACTCTGATGGGGGGAGCCAAAGCTCTCCAAGGGCCTGCAGCTATGTTGGTCAGTCCCTGGTGAACAGCTCTGGGGTCCTGGGCTGAGCTGGGCTGGGCTGCATACCTCTGTGTCCTGTGAGGCTGGCCAGGCATTCCCCTGAGGTTCGCATTGAATCTTGGGTCGCGCTGAGTCGCTGGACCTGGTAGAGCCGGATCCTGTTCGCAGCCAGTCTAATGTATGCTTTAAGTGGGAGAATGAGGGGGAAAATATTCCAAGAATCTGTGCATATATAATGTATTAATTAATTAATTAAATTTTACATAAAGATCCTTGAAAGTAATACTTCAAAGAATCAACAACTGAGATCTCTTCTTATTAAAAAGTTTTTGCACTTCAAAAGAAATCATCAACAGAGTGAAGAGAAAAACCACAGAATGGGAAAGAATTTTAGCCAATTGTCCCTCAGGCAAGGGACTTATATGTAGAACATATGAAGAATTAGAAAACATCAGACCCCCCCCCAAATTCAAAGATCCAGTCTAAGGATGGACATCTGAGATGAACATGCACTTCTCAGATGAAGAAATACAAATGACAAATAAATGCATGAAGACATGTTCAATAGCACTGTCATTCGAGAATTGCAAATGAAAACAACATTGAGATTTCCTTTCATTCCTGAAGGAATGACTGCCAACAAGAAATCAACTGATAACAAATGTTGGAGAGGCTGTGGGGAAAAAGGAACACTTCTCTACTGTTGGTGGGAGTGTAGACTGGTGCAACCACTGTGGAAATCAGTGTGAAGATTCCTCAAAACACTAGGATTGGAAGTTTTATTCAATCCAGTTATTCCCTTTCTGGGTGTTTTCCCAGAAAAATTGAAAATGTCGATATGTGTGTACCCATGTTTATAGCAGCACAATTAGTAATAGCTAAATCTTGCAAACAAACCAAATGCCCATCAACCACAGAATGGATAAAAAAAGATGTGGTATATAAAAATACAATGGAATATTACTCAGCTATAAAAAATGATAATGTTGAGGCTTTTATAGGTACATGGAGGCAACTTGAGACCAAACTCTTAAGTGAAATAAATCAAATTCACACTTATAAATATCATATTGTCTCCCTAGTGTAAAAAATAATAAAAATAAAAACTGAAAGAGTAATAAGATCCAAAATGTATAATAGATATTGTAATAATGAAAGGGAAAGAAAGATCTCAAAAGGAAAGAACAACTGGGATAGGGAACAGGAAAAAGGAAGAAAGGAAAAGATTATCTGTAAGTAGGTATACATATATAAATATATGTATGTATTTGTATGCAAGGTAGATAACTATACTACTAATTCTCTGTTAGCTCATCAAAAAGAACAGTTTGTGCTGTCATTGTTTGATTGATCATTTTTTGTGCCTAGATCTTGTAACCTAAACAACTACTTCTAAAATAACAGTGTGCAACGTATTAACTAGTGTTAATTTTCTACTATTTTTTTAAATTCTGAATCATTTCTATCCTTTTTTTCCTGTTTTGCTTTTTTAAAAAAATCCTTGAAAATGAGACTCAGAGGTTTGGTTACTTTTTTTCAGTATCTATTATTACTGTTGTTGCTGCTGTTGTTGTTGTTGTTGTTGTTGTTGTGAGTTTTAACTTCAGAGCCAAGTGTAGTATCCTACATATATTATATCTTTAAAAAACTGTTGTTGTTAGCCAGGTGTTGTGGTACATACCTGTAACCCCAGCCCTCTGGAAGGCTGAAGCAGGGTGATCACAAGTTCAAGCCTGGCCTGAGCAATTCAGCAACTCAGCAAGACCCCATCTCAAAATAGAAAGTACAAAACACACTGGGGATGTAGCTCAGTACAAAGATTTGCATTTAATTCCCAGGACCACAAAAACAAACAAAACTGCTGCTGCTGCTGTTATTGTTGTTATAGTTTGTTGTTCTTGTTTAGTAAAAACACAAGAAACTCAGGTATTACTTCCTAAAAATAAAATCTTTCCTCAATTCTTCCTCCACACTGGTGTGCTAGTGAGCTTTTTGTCAGCTCTTAGCACACTTTCTAATTACAGGAATCCATGACTATCTGCTGACTGCCCATCTATCTCCCTGAGTGACTGCTTTGTGAAGCTTGGAGCAGCCTTTGTTTTGATAACACTGTAGCTGCAGTGTCTGAAAGAGTCCCTGTTTCAAAGAACACTGCTCATCATGTCTAAAGAAGGAAGGGGAGAAGGAATGGAAGCAGGAGGGAGCAGCAAGGACAGAGATGAATTATCATTATATGCATGGTGGCACATGCCTGTAATCCTGGCACTTGGGAGGCTAAGGCAGGAGGATCTCCACCTGGGCTGCATAGTGAGTTCAAGGCCAGCCTGGAATGCATGGTGAGACCTTGTCTGAAAGAGGAAGGAAGGAAGGAAGGAAGGAAGGAAGGAAGGAAGGAAGGAAGGAAAAAACAAAGAAAGAAAGAAAGAAAGAAAGAAAGAAAGAAAGAAAGAAAGAAAGAAAGATAAAATGAAGCCCAACCTGAGCAATTTAGTGAAACAATATCTCAAAATAAAAAATAAATTTAAAAATGTCCTATGTATGTAGTGCATTACAAAGACCTTCAGTACCAGAAAGAAGATAATTCAGGTAATGAACTTGATAAACCCAGAGTTCCATGAAAGCTTTGTTGGAACGTCACCTGCATATCAACTTCCCTGACTGTACCTTTTCACTTGTTCCTTCCTTTCATGTAGGTTGGAGGAAGAACTTACACAACAACAAAAGGTTGAAAGGAAAGAAATTCAGATTACAAAGTTTACATTTTTGGTAATATATTTTCATTTTAAGTATTCCCAATAGAATTTTCTAAAAGCCTTCAGAAATAGAAATAAATGGAGCTTGGATAGGTAATAGACATGAATCATATACTACATAAATATATGCTTAAATTGTCAATATAAAATAGACTTTTAAAAATGCCTGTAGCCTAAAAGTGGGCAGTAAAATACTCAGGACTCTATTCTTTAAACTGAGAATTTGGACATCATATTGCAAAAGCAAGTGAGAAGTGTCAAATAAAGTTCAAGGGCAAGTTATGCAAATGGAAAATTAATGACTTTATTTTTCTCTGTGTTAGGCATCATTTCCTAAACATTTGAAGCAAAGTGTGTATTTAAAACCACATTTAAATTTATCTTTGACATCTTTTTAAAGAAAAATAGGAATCAAAATGCAATTTGTCTATACTGTATTCTTACATTTCATACTCTTTCCATCTATTTAGCATTAATGTTGTAAGCAGAGCTATTCTTTTAGAAAATGTCAAAAAGAACAAATTACTCAAAATGGTACTGTTGATTATAAGTAGGCTGTTTTGCCTTATACTAATGTAATGAATTCTCTCAGTAATAGGATGTATTTTTTTCCAATTTTTCACGATAATTTTAGTGACTCGTGATCAGAAAACTGAAGGATAAGGAAAAACCTATCTCAATGAAAAATATCCCAGTACACATGTCTACCAGGCAGTTATTTCTCGAGGGCAACTTTAAATCTAAGTCAAGTCACAAATGAATTGAGACTGGCAATCTTACTTCGTCCTTTGGAAAAGTATGTATATCACAAAATCAGTATACATTTCAACATAGTTGGCAGCCTTTGCTTGAAATAGGCTCCGAATCAACTGAGCATAGAAACTCAATTTGCCTGGGGATATACTGGCCTTTAAGTAAAGAGGTTTGATAGTCTCTGGTAGAACAATAGAGAAATCTCCCAACATCTATAATTTTGTGTATCCTATAACTTTAACACAGTCTTGGCTTCAAGTCATCAACTGCTAATAAAATCATTATATATACTTTTTAGAACAGAGGTATAATAAATGTGCTTTTAGGCTTATTTGAACACATATTTTTTTAGAGTACCGATTTCATTACATATTTTCTTTTATTTCTCCCAGAAGATTATTTTTGTGTTATCTCTCTAGCAATCCTGGTCATGCAGAATACCACCTGCTGATCACACAGCTCTGTGACAGCCATTGCAGATTGCTAATGGTAGCAACTCACTAGTAAATAGATGACTCTGAATGTCTGATCTAGCCCAGGGGTACCAAAGGGTCTGCTCAGAGAGGGCATGATGAAGCTACTTAGGAATAGTGAGACCCAAATTAGGAATAAGTAAATGTGTAAGCAATTATCCATGGGCCCATACTACCTTAAAATAATTGGAACCACTGTGCATGTTTCTTAAAAATGCCTGATACTGGCTATCAACTTGTATCTTCACTTCTATGCTGGCACTGAGAGAAAGAAAGGGGAAAAGGGAAAGTAACATGTATGTAAGCCAGACAGTGGTAATTAATACACAGCTAGTTTTCATTATTTCTCATGGGTGCATTTTATTATCCTGCTATTTAAAATGACCTTGGATCAGTGGACTCAAAATCATGGCTGAAGAAAAGGGACTTACAAAATACACCAATATATGTGTAGGCACTTGGAAAATGGGTGTTAGAGATCAAAGCCAGGTCTCTAACATGCTAAGTTTATACTCAACCACTGAGCTACATCCTGAGACCTAATATATATTTTAAATATTTTTCAAGTATCCAAGTAGTGAAAATATTTTATCTAGAAAATCTATTATTTGGGAGATTTTCTAGAAAATCTATTATTTGGGAGATTTCAAAATGTCAGTTTGTGCAACTTTCAGACAATTAACCTGAAAGTGTAAAAGTCTTATTTATCTCTTATAGGCCTGCTTCTGGCTTCATTTTAATTTACAGATTTAATGGTGACCTACTAATGTTGGTCATGCAAAGATAAAAATGTAAATTTTAAGCCATAATCCTTATCCTATGTAAGTGAAAATATTACATTGAATCCCAGAATAGGTTCAAGAGAGAAAAAAAGAAAAGAAAAGAAAAGGAAGAAAGATACTAGTCTACAAGTAATCTACAGACATGATTAGATTTTGCTTTTTAGCGTGTGAATCATATTATCACTCAGGAAAAGACGGTTTGGAAGCATGTAAACTATGTTAGGTGGTACTCCAATCAACATGTAGAACTCTAACATAAATGAGACATTAGCAAGGCATCTAAAATAAAATACTCATACTGTATTTTAAATTATTCTAATTGCCTCTGCCACTCTAATTTTAATGCATCCAAATCATTTTTATCATATAAATGAAGTTTGAAAATGTCAGCCAGAATCCAAATTCCAGAATTTTATTAACAGCAAATAGTTGAGTAAAATAGTGATAAAATGGGTAAGCAGACCTGATCTGCTTTTTCTATTGTGCCTTAGCACCTGTCGTTTCTTCCATGCAACCAAGTGCAATGGGTGTTAACCTGTGAGTGGTAGCAGTTCAGCAATTACTGTATTTATTACTTGCAGTGGGTATCGTGCCAGGCAAGTTCCCTACCCAGATGAATGGATTAAAGAAAGGAATTTGGTTTGGATGAAACAGGTTGTGTAGATGCCAAACAATATCCAGCTGTGAGGCTTAAGAGCTCATTGTATTATCTTGCTTGTGATAAAGCAAACCAGCATAAGTCAAAGGGCATCATGATCACCTTCAAAAAAACCACAAATTAGCTGCTTACTCTCTGCCTCCAAAGTAAAGCTTACAGTGACAGCTAGCTGTGTATGAGACACTCAAATCATACTTAAAATAAGAGACACTTTGTTCTTGCCAGGTTTTTAGCATCTCAAAATTCAAATGCCAGTACTCAAATACCAATTTCCTTGTGAACACATAGGCTAGAGGAAATGAAACAAAATTAAGTAAACGATACATAAAAAAATTTTAAATGAATCTACATCTATCCATTGAGTGATTAGTGTGGGATTTTCTTTGATACTGAATTGCTACAGCTTCTCAAATGAGAGCAGTTCTACCCTTTTAATTCGACCCTCGATATTTAATGTATCTTAAGACTTTCCAGACAGCAAAGTTTATCTTATTGAATGCTTTGACATGGTTTGTGAGCTGGTTTCTTTGAATACATTTTAGAATTGATTTCTTCTGAAGATACAGCATATTACCACTGTAGCAAGAGAAATAATTTGATTTGGCCACACTGCTTGTACAAGAGCTGTCTGAAACAGATGGAGAGCTCAACCTTTCAGTGGCTACAAACAAATAAAATTCAAAATAATGCTATATTTTAGTAAGACAAGTAATATGTTAGAGTAAATCAATGACTACTGGAATATAAAGAGATTCCAATTGCCTGATTTTGTGTTCTAATCTTCTCTCTTTTCTCTCATTCTTTCTCTCACTTTTACTGTTGGGTAAGTCTTCAGGGCTGGTGCCTGCATATAACAATAAATTTTTGTTAAATTTCAAAGCTGCATTTGCCCAAGAGAACAAAAAAAGCTGTTTTTAAACTTTGATCTCATCACCAAGTTTCCATTCTAGGAGGAATATAGATACCGCAAGCAAAACTTTGCCCTGATTCCCTAAGGAAATATAGTGATTCGAATTCAGATTGAGTTGGAATTTTTGTGTGTATGGAGTATGCTGGCCTCATAGCTCCAGTCAACAAACTCTGAACCTGTATGCCTCAGAGTTAAGATATATATATATATATATATATATATATATATATATATATTCCAAGTCTCCATCTTCAAAGGCCCCTAGTAGTTGATAGAACGCAGATGAAAGGCTCGTTGAAAAGAGATAATTAAAACCTAATGGATGCTTGTTGTGTAAGGAGGTGAAAGGAAAACGTTCATTTTAGGTATTCACAAGGAGTTTATGAAGACTTCTGTGTGTTCTGAGTAATTAATTTTGGGGATTTAACACTTGGGAGGTGACCCCTACAAGACATGGGTCAAGGCTAAGTACTGAACTCTCTCTTCTGTTTTGGCTTATGGGTGTTTTATACTCAGTGTAAGAAAAAGACACTAATTCCAAGAAAACTGGAGGAAAGCTGACCTCTCCAGAAATTTTCTATTGAATTGATTCAGACTAAAGCAGTGACCTTTTGATTTTTTGAGGTCTCTCCTAAAAGGCCTCCAGGGATTAAAGGGCATGATATGTACCTTGGAAAAAAATAGACTGATTAAGACCTTTGACCAGACAGTTTCAGAAATTCCAAGTATCTCTCCCTTTAGGTGGTAATCACAGAGGCATTTGCTCAAATTCCTCATAGAAACAAGTGTCTCAGCAAATGGCTGATCCACCAACAAAGTAAGAGCTGAACTGAGGGTGTCAGAAAGATGAGGGATAATTTTACAAAGCTTTCAGAACTTCAGTCTCCAGTAAGCTACTATATCTGTCTAGTGGCAGCTACTTTTGTTTGTGTGTGTCAGATGACTAGCTTGAATGAGCTTTTTCATACACATTCTGTTTGAAGAAAGGTCTTGCTGTGTTCGTTCCTTTTGTCATTCATGTGTCTGTCTAGTATGGTAGCGTAGCTTCCTCCCAACTCTGCCATTCCTCCTCAGTTCTGGTCTTCCTCCCTTCACCCCGCTACCTCTCTGGGTTCCTTAAGATAGCTAGGAAAAAATAGTCATTGTGATACTAAATTGTGAATATGTTGATGCAGTTATTTTCTTCTTCTCATCTATTTGATGCTATTTGTATACTGCGCACACTGCTGAACATTGTCAACATATGATAAGTACCAGCAGGAACTCAGCTATATGATGTGAATTTGCCACAGGTGAGAGAGTAAACATAGATACAATTACAAACATTTAGAAAACAAACATGGAAATTATGATGGAAAGAGAGTGTAGAATAAGATATGCATTGATTTGTAGAGTTTGCAGGGTCTCTTATTTGGGAAGCAAGGCTCCTTTGATGAAAAAAATTCAACATGATAGCTGTATAAATGTCCTTCAGGCTTTTTCTTAAATATCTGAAGTCTGTAAGCCAGTGAAATATAGGAATATAGTTCTTAGGTGAAAGACTCTAAAACTTAAAAATAAAATTTATAGACAACAATCTTTGATTTTCTGTTCAGCATTTTAAATATTTCCAGATACAGGTTTGCTATAATAAAGTTTTACTACAAAACTATCAATGTAAATTCATTTACAATGTTAATCAGGTCACAATGAGTACATGCTGTCAGGGGAGTACAAATTTACCTCAGCAGAGAAAAGCTTCTGTATTTGATACTTGATCATTCAGTTTATTCCCCTTGATAAGAGACCACAGGACTTTGTAAGCAATGGGCACTTTTTAAAAAATGAAATTTCTTAATGTTTTATTATCTTTTAATGCTTTATTATGAACATTTTCAACCATATGGCAAAGTAAAGCTATATTTGCCAGTCTTGTTTCATTTATTCCCTCCACATTATTTATTATTTATTAACCAATGAATTACTTTAAAGTAAATTATCTCACCTGCCAATAAAGCTCTCATTGATAAGGACATTTATTTATTACCTTCTTTGTTAGTTTCATTCTGTAATACCACCATTCCCTTCTCCCACTTTACACAAAATAAGTGTTTGATAGCAAGTGACATTCAGTCCGTTTTGAAATTTCTCTAATTATCTTTAAAATGTCATTTTACAGTTAGTTTGTTAAGTCAGGTTCCAAATGAGTATCTCACATTACATTTTTTCTACTCTATCAGCTTATACCCTGTAATCTTTTGTGTGTGTGTGTGTGAGAATTATTTGTCGATGAGATTCAGAATTTCTTTTAAAGTGGGGTAAGAAAATCCACTCAGGGTACTGCATATTCTCTGTTGCATTTCATGAGCTATCTCACATGGAGTGGGTTCAGGTGAATTCTGCCTAATCTGGCCATTCTAAAGATCCCTGTATTTCACTGCAAAATCTTAGGATCTTTGGATGGTTACTGCCCAAACACATCACTCCACCCAGGTTGAAAAACTAGTGATTTTGTAAAGCTATCCATTTTTCATCAATTTATGAAAATGTCTGCATACCCACCGGGCTGTACACAAGCAACTGGGTCACTCTTCCCATTGATAGCAAGAAAGTTTGCAATTACATCTGACATAAACGAAGCTCCAGACTGCAGAAGCAACACAGCACGCAAACTTCAGAAGGTTGAGGCAAAATGCTGAACGGAGTGAGTTACACACTGAGGTTTTTCAGCAGATATCAAAAGGGTCCCTGTGTCATTCTATTTGGGATGGGGGGATGAAAAATACCATGTCTAGTCATGAAACTATCTTTACCTATTTGGTTCAGGGCCATACACAGTGGAGTACTTTTCTTCCCTTAATATTACGAAGTCATTCTCCAACCTCTCTGCAGATTTTCTCTATTAGATTATCTTAGAAGGCCACAGCTAGTGTTGAGTCTATTTCTCACTTTATATAAAAGTCAAGCAGTCAGAAGTCTGAAAAATCCATTCAAAACTTTAGTTGGTGTCTTCTATCTTCCCCGAGTAAAGCCGATCCAGGAGAATTAAATGCGAGCTGAAATAAGCTTATCTCCCAGAAGGCCCAAGGGCAAATGTAAGATTCTGGCAAAGAATTAGTAAAGGCTCAGAGAATGAAATAAACACTTGTTTCAAATATAATTTGGAGACATTGTAGACTAACATCAACCCCATCTCGTAGAGAATAAAAACAAGTCTGTCTTTCAAATGGTCAAGACCCTGTCCACAATAGCTAGTAAACTGACTCCCACCTCTACTGTTCTGCTGGACATAAAAGTAGTGAAAACATTATCTTTACTTGACTGATGAAGGCTCTTCCTTGTCCCTCCTGTGCCATGCTTTAGGAGTGTTTGAGGAACACAGATAACATGTCTCTGGCCCCTTCCCAATGCTGTGTGAAGACCTAATTGTACCTCTGACTTGCCCCTCCCTCTCTCTCTTCCTCTTCTCCTTTTTTCCCACTTCCCTCCCTTGCCATACAAACCTATCCAAAAATATTTTAATGCAGCTATTTTAATAGAGACTCTTATGAAAGGCTTCCTTCCATTCTCAAACTTGTCCACCTCATTTTTTCCAGAAACTACAAATTACGCAGGTGATTTGGATGCCGGTGAATGTCACATTCTTTCTAAGTTTTGCAATCTCCTGTGAAACAAAGGGTCAGGTTCTGGAAACAGGGAGAATGGGTTGAAATATGGGCACAGCCACCCACCTGCCTGCCATGTGACCTCACCTAGTTCTCTGACCCTAGACTTATCTTCTGTAAATTTGAAACTATAACTCTTATTCTCCAGGATTATTAAATTACACACATGTTGCACCTGAAGCAGTGTAGATTACAAATAACTCCATACATGTTAGTTACTACTGTTAGTTTTAGAAAATGTCCAATTCCTAAATCCAGCTCAAAACCCATTGTTTCTTTTCTCATGAAATGAATGCAGCTTTTGAATAGTCTCTTCCACCTTTTCCATGTTTGCTCTTTATGTGACACAGGACACTGGCCTGCTTGTCATCTCCATCACTTTGCGTTGCCCGCTTGAACTTTGTCACATACTGGTAACTTCTCCTAAGATGAGTAAAAACACCAGTTTAAATCTCTCAAATATCAGCCAATGATGGAGCACAAACTCCAATCTCAGAGATTTGTAATTAAGGAAGTGACTCCAGGCAATAGAGCAAGGCAAGTCCTTCCTACTCAGAGCCCCTGATAGCACTGGGGTTCATTTGTGCTATCCGGGACCTGGCCTAGATCCCCAATCTTCTGAACGAGTGTATGGTGAAAGCTTAAATAAATGAGACAAATGGTATGATTTTAGGGCTCCAGGAGGGTCAAAACCCCTTGCCGAGTTCTTGACTCTGAGGTTATCTTGAGGGCTAAGACAAAGAGTTTCCCTGGGCAGCCCGTATTTATTTTCATTACAGACAAAGAGAGAGAATACTGAGGAAAACGCCAGAAATGAGCAGGACCTTGGGAGTCACTTCAAAGACTTCTCCAAGTAGTAAACTGTGTCAATTAAGGAGAACTGTCTTACCTCCATGATGACATTTGTAGTGGGAGGAGACTTCAGGAGTGAGATGCCTGCAGCTGCAGTCTCTATTTACATAATTGATCTTGGAGCCAAAATGTCTTCAGTGATGGCCTTATCTTGCCTTTTGAGGTATCTCTGGCCTCACAGGCCACTACAGGCCTCAGGCAGGACCAGTGATTCATAGAAGTTTACTTACTATGAATCAGCTCCCATCCCCAGGCAAGGGACCTAGGCCTAGGACAGGTTCATAGATAAATAAAAAGCCAATTAGTTAATTTTAAATCCTGCTCAGAGCCACTTCGTAGTGGTCTCCAACAAGTGCCATTCCAGGCTCAGTTCTAGATTCAGGCCCGTTTTGACAGCCAGTCTGCCCTACTCATGTGCCTCACTTGAGATAACCCAGGGATGGTGTTCTGTGCAACCCAAACTCATCCTTCTGTGAGCCAAGACTGTCTTTAACCCCACTGCTTTTTCACAAGGACTGCTAATCTGCTCTGAAGCTGCAGTCCATTGGTTTGAGCCTTGCTCCATGCTGACCCACTTCCATGAGCTCCTCTCCCTCTCAAACTGGATTTTCAATCTCATAGTACGTAAGAATGGCTAGAAAGTATCCAATCTCTTCACTGGCTTGATCGATCTATTTGCCTAGACAGGGGCCTCTTGTCACACCTCATGGAGGTCACTCCTGGACTAAAGCTGTCTTCACCATGTACTAATAAAAACCACACAGAAGTCAGACTGTCTTTCTTGGCTGGTGTCTTGGTTGCTTTTCCCTCATTGCTGAGACAAAACACCTGACACCCAAAATTAGGGAAGGAAAGGTTTATTTAGCTTACAGTTTTTGGAGGTTTCAGTCCACAATCAGCTGGCTCCAAGGCAGGATGACACAGCACTGGGGCAGCACTTCAAGGCAGCAGCTGAACAAAAGCATCCAGAGTAAAACGGGGCAAGAGCAAGCTTCTTCTCCTCCCTTATATAGTACACAGGACACCCCCCCCCCAGGGTGGGTGTAACTTCACAAACATCCTTGCCTTCCTTTGCACAAGATGAGGATGTTTACAAAATAAGACCCCTGGTTCCCTGCTGAATCTCTCAGCTAAACTTCTGACTTTCTCAAATTGTAACAATGACCAGGTAACTACACTTCTCAAGTTGACACAATGTATAAACCGTAGCAGCTGGTGACTTCCAGTCTTTGCCATCTCTGGTAGATCCTATCTAGACATACCTGATTGAGCCTTAAGGCAGGACATTTAAATTTCATATGGATACTTGGGTGCCATTTGTCAGTGTCTATTTCTAACTGAGCTCATCTACCATTGAGGTACAGAGTAGATTCTGCATTAGGAACCTGTTAATCCACAGTGGTTGCTCTGTGGATGACAAGACATAAAGAAAGACCTCTCCTTTTTCTTTGGTAAGTTTCCAGCACTCTGGTCTTAAATCGTGAAACAAAAACTCAATAATAGATAAGAATATTAATATGACAAATAACAGAACAAAAGCTACAGAGAAAACAAAAAGAATTTTAATGAAAAGAACAATGGTTAATAGCCACATGACCCGTACATAATCATTGCTACTACTTTGAAAGAATTTTCTAATTAAATGATAAAGTTTCAGTTACAGAAGATAATTCTGTAGATCTGTTGTACAAAACTATGGCTGTAGTTCATTAATAGTATTACTTTACAGAATTAAAATGTTTTCAATGGGTAGATCTTATATTAAGTGGTCTTACTGCAATTTTTAAAAATTAGAATCATTACACACATACACACACATATATACGTACATATATATACACATCTATATATCCTTTTAAAACTTGAATTAGCTTATACATTTTTTACAGAAAATGAAAATCTATAGGATCCAGAAGATCTAATTAAGCATATTGTTCCATTGCTAAGCATATTACAAATGTTGGCTAAAATTGGTGTTTATTGATAATAACTTGGAAAATTGCCCTTGATTACTTAAAATTATTAAAGTCATTCATGCTTTATAATGGTTTTGTGGGAAAAAAACTTGGATTCTCTTAAAGATTTTATGGCTAGCTCATTAGAAAATTCTGTTTTAACCCCTTTCCCTATCATATGACATGAATCAAATTATTCAGTGTTTCTGAGTTTCTGGGCCTTCATTTTTAAAATTGGAATATTGATAATACTGATAATAAAATATGGTTGTATATGTTTCACCAGTCCTTTTTCAACATTTTCACCACTATAATATATGTGGCATATGGCGTTTTCATATACAATATATATCTAACCGGTTAGCTGTAATACTTGTCATCTCTGATAAGAGGAGATGTTAGAATGCACATGAATGCATGTGAGTTCAGGATACTTAAGTATATGAAAATAAATAACATTTTCTAAATTAAATGAACCAGTGTTTTACAACAAAAGGTTGAAATTCATGGTGTTAAAATACGTAATAAATTGGTAAGCACCAAAGCAAATAAGATGCAACTATTTCAGTAATTATAATAAAGTGGAAGGTCTATTTCTCACTTTGCAGAAATCTCAGCCAGGTGGGTAAACATTTTGCAAGTTTGGATACCACCTGACAAGAAACAATTAAGAAACTCAGTACTTAATTTGCTAATTTGTTGTCTGATTTAAATTAAAGATAAATTAAACTGTGTTCTTTATTAGCAAGATTCAAGTAAACAAGATTTAGCGCAATACATAGAATTCAGTTTCTTCATGATTGATTTTAATTATGAAATAACTTGCAAAGACAGCTCCCCATTTGTTTGATTTGCAATAGTTGAAGAATGTAAACCTCTGAGCTATACTTGATATCTTTCAGACAACACCTCCATCTCAAATATTGATGATAAGGGCTAAATAATATTCTCCTAGGCACAAATTCTGACTTTTATTGATTCATTAAATTAAATCATCAATAATCATTTAGATAACAATGAGTGTCATAAATGTTAAATAAATGTTATATATAAATTTTCCAATATTTGTAAAGCAATTATAATTAATAAGAATACACCATCGATATCCACAGCAAAGTAATATTGAACTGTTTGTTGTTAAACAGCTATAGTATGGTATAATTAAACTTTTTAAACTACCTATACTTATTTTCACAGTTGCTGACTTTAGAATTATCTGATAGAAACTTTATCCTATCAAGATAAAAAAAAATACTCTTTTGTCTATCGTCTTAAAACTTTCACTTCCTGGGGTTTAGTCTGAAAGAGAATGCATCTGCTTAACATCAAGCAGTTTTTAGAACTCTCCTTGAGAATTTTTCCACCATCAGTGAGTCATAACCACCTCCTTTATGTGATCGTATGATATATCTTTTAAAGTCTACATTTTAAAGTTATTTCAGGGGCGCACTTAATCGGGGTTACAGAAGCCCTGTGGACTCTCCTTTATCTCCTCCCCACTTGGATTCTGTCTCCATATCCCTCGACCTTGTCTGCTATTGGCAGCTCAAACCACGGTTTGCCAGTTTGTTTTTGACAAAAAGAATACTTCTGGGTTTGCCACATAGCATATACTTATTAAAACAAATAAAAACCAACATTATTTTTGTAATCTATAAATAAATGCATCCTACAATACATACCAAGAAACCGTGAAGGTTTTTAAAGATATATTTTTTAATGTTACAATTCCATTACTAATAATTTTGAATGATATTCAAGAACTTAGGACAGTCATCACAGAATGAGTGTTTATTAACTGAGTTGGAAAAAAGAGGACAAGTACTACCTAGACAGGGATTAGGTCTGCTCTGTTTGTAGCTTTATCCACTGTTCCTAGAGTGGTGCCAGGCATGTGGTAGTTACCAAAAATTTTCATTAAAAAATAAGCAAAAAAAAAGGAGAAAAAAAAGACAAGGAGAAAGAGCAAGGCAAAATGGACAACATCATACTCATCCAAAATCATAGAGCAACCAAATTTACCAAAATCATGGCTTGATAATTCCTAACCAAGGAAAAAAGCTGCTATGTACCAATCTAACATGAACCCACCCTCTATTTCTTAAAATAGTACAATTCCAGGAGTAGAAAAATTGATATAACTGCTGAGAAGCATGTCAGTGTGATGTACCTGGGTTAGCTCAACCAGGGTAAGAGCAGCATCCTCTCTCCTGCCATTTTGGTGTATGGCATATGGTTTCACTTGGAAAGAATGTTACTTAGTGAAGAGGCATCAGTAATTTTTTCTCTCCATGCTACAGAGGAAATGGAGATAAAATGCATGGTAAATTACTTTCCAGAGACTTATCAGAGAGGGAAAATGGCTTACTATCTCTCTATAATAAAGAATTCAAACTCATTACTTCATCATTAGAAGCAAAATAGTTTATTAAAATGTTAACATTGCAATATTAGTTTGTGTTCTCGAGAAAGATCTTAGAAAAGATTGTTGGATGAAGTTTTAGAGAGGCTAAGCTCCCAGCAATAAAGTCTTCTAAAAATGTTCAAACTTCACGTCACAGAGAACAGAGACCCATGAAGACTAAGTAAACTGGGCAATATTTTAGACTGGTGCCCAGTGACTCTCGAGGCCTCTGTAGAACCTCAGTGTATTGTGAGACCCAGGACTTTACAACAGTCTCAACTGAGATTAAATTTTAAGACCCCAGGGATATCAAATGTTGAACTCAGAATTACGTTCATGTACAAAAAATAAGGAAATAAAGTATTGAATGTTCATCTGAGTCTGCAGATTGGGAATAGGAGGATTTCATTACACATTATGCAATAATGATATTAAGTGAGCATTTACTTTCTATGGGACAGAGATCTTGATTTTGTCAAAAAAATCCCTAACTGCAGAGAAAATCTGAGCAGACTTTAAGGCATGAATCCAATCCATTAATAGGTCAAGTGAATTAATACTTTATGGGTAAAACTCACACCAAGAACTATAAATGGAGTTTATAAAAAGACAACCAGGGCTGTTATATATTATAGAATTGATATCAATGGTGCAATATCAAAATCAAAACCCTGACATCACTGAAAGAATACTGACTTTCAGATCCTGCCTCTTACAACACATATGGTAGCGGTCTAACCAAACGTGCAAATAACTAAATAGATTTTTGTAAGTTTTTAATTTGCTAACTCTGGCCTGGCTACTTGGGATACATCAGTAAACAAAAGATGAAGATTCCCATATCCCATAGTGGAGGTGAAGAAACCAGCAAGAAGCATGCTAAGTACGTAAATTATAGCAAGTTAGGAAGTGATGATTAGAAAAAGTATCTTGAGCAAAAGGACCAGAGCCGAGAAGATGGGTGGAAGTAGAGTGCTGTTTTAAATGGAAGTCAGGGTGGGTCTCATTAGGCCCGTGATTTAAGCAATGGATTTACAGGAACAGATGGAGTCATATGGGAGGTAACTGGAAGTAAACCATGCTGGGAAGAAAAAGCAACAACAGCAAGTAGGGGAAACGTCCATGAAGGATAAAGAGGGAGCCCAGCAGGAGTAGGTAGGAAGAGCTTCAAACAGCAATGCTGATCTTATATGTGTGAAAGCAAAGATGAAAAGAAGGAGGGTTGCTAGCAAGAGTTCAACTCTCAGACAAAACCAATAAGGAGCTCCTAAGAAAAACCATCTTATTAGAGAAGTCCCACATGCAGAAGAAATGACCAGGCTCTAGAACCCCCACCCTGCTGAGTCATTGCCAAGGTGGCAGCTATGAAGCCATAGTAGCTTGAAGGCCTGGAGGAAGGAGTGCCTCCCAAGTTTAAGTAGCAAAAAATGAGCTGATGTGGCTAAAGCAGAATTAGCAAGAGAAATAGAAGCAATAGATCAGACAAATAAGGACTTGAGGGGCCTAACAGTAGTGCCTTTTGTTATTGCATAAGCTTTGGCATTCCTTTCTGAGTGGAATAAACTTATTACCAGTACACTAGGCAGTTTTGGGCAGAAGTGGTATCATCTTATGTTTTAAGAATATCCCCCTCACTGTGTCTAAAGTAGGTTGTAAGGAAACTGAGGTAAAAATCAAATAGACTAGGAGACCACTACAGAGACCCAGGTGAGGGATGATGGGAGCACAGTGCACAGTGGTAGCAGAGGAGGACACGAAGAGCCCAGCTGTTTAGATGTATATGGAGGTAGAATCAGCAACATGTCTGAAATATGGTACGGAAAAGAAATGGAGGATGTACAAGTCTCTTGGGGCTCCCATAACAGAGAATCACGATGTTAGCAGAAATGGTTCCTTCTGAGCTTCTGGAAGCCTCAGGTATTCCTTTTCCCTATGTCTTTACATTGGCATCATTCTGTGCATATCTGTTTGTGTCCAAATTTCCCTTTTAAAAAAGCGTCAATTATATTGAATTAGAGCTTAGTCAGATGTCCTCATTTTAATTTGATCATCTGCAAACACCCCAGTTTCCAAATAACAGGTAATATAGGTTAGGACTTCAACACCTCTTTGGGGAACACAATTCTGCCCATAACAGGGATGATTTCAGTAACATTGTAGTAAACAATTGAAACAATGGTGTCTTCATTCATTTTCTGTTGCTATACAAGAATATCATAGACTTGGTAATTTAAAAAGAAAAGTTTATCTGGGCAGATATTTTCCCAGATCTATGCCCAAACCCTCCATTTGTACTTTATATGAGTGAAATACAGTTACTCTGGTGAAAAATGTTTAATTGGCTCATGATCTTGGAGAGTAAAAAGTCCAAAGTCATAATGACAGCATCTGGCAACAACTTTTATGCTGAATTACCTCATGACAGTGAAGCTGATGGGCAAGGGAGAACAAGCACCTGAATTGGATTTTTGTAGCAAAACCATTCCAGAGAGAACTAAGCACCCATTCCATTTGCAAGAGTGGAGACCCTTGCAACCTACATACCTCCTTCTAGATGCCATCTCACCATGCTGCCACATTGGAAATTAAGATTCCAATATCTGAACTTTTGGGGAACACATTCTGATTATAGCAGATGGAGTTGTTGTCAACTGAGAAATAGAAAATTGTGGGCATAACAGCTTTAGATAGACAGTTTGAGATGTTGATTAGAAACCAAGTGGGAATGTCAAGTTAGGCAATTACACAGACATTAATCAAAGTTTAGGAGACAGGTCTAAGCTAAAAATTTAAATTTGGGAATTGTCAGCATATATATGGGTAAAGAAGACTGAGCTAAAGACCAAGTCCTTTGACATTCCAGAGTTAAACAAGGCAGAAATGAATGACCAAAAATGTAATTGAGGATGACCAAAAGATAAGAGGAAAACAGAGATATTATTTACCATATGCCATGTTGGCAGCTGAGTATAGAATATTCACTATGCAACTTGATTTATATATTTCATCTCTGATTTGTACACACTACAGAACAAGTGTTACCCTTTCCGTTCCCTTTCTGTTCAGATAAGCTAGCTCAATCTGAAAAGGAGGGAGAGAAAGGGAGAACAGGACAGAAAGATAGAAGAGAGAGAGAGATTTAGAGGCATGGGTGTTGTGTTTTGGAGAATGAGATAGACCACTTGGCTTCAAATCCTCATTTTTCTCTTTCAGTAGTTCTGCAATCTTTTGCAAAGCACTTTCCCTCTCTGTTCCTCAGCTTCCTCAACTGTTAAATGAATAAGTCTCAGGATTATTGTAAGAATTCAGTAACCTCTAAAAAAATGTTTAAAGTTCTTTGAGCAGAACATAGTATATAGTATGTGCTATCACACTGCCTGTTAATCAAGTGAATTTATGTGAACTAAGTGTACTAAAAGCCACACAGCTCCTAAGTAGCAGAGCTAAAGCCAAGGATTTTCTTCATTGAAAGCCCATTTGACTCTATCATAACACAGTAAATGTGACTCCACCTTTACCATTAGCATAGATTAATTAACCTAATTAGTGAAATTGATCATTTGTAAAAATGGAGAGACAGTTTTGACAGTCTGCATTAAAAATATTTTACTAAATAAAAAATGACATTTTGAGAGATTTAGTTGTATAAATGTGAATACAATGAAAGAGTGAACCAATAATGAGCCCAAGGCCATTGGCCCAAGAAGTGGCAAGGTCCACTTCACAAAGGTCTCTTTTTCAGAAAAAGAAGGCAGGAGTAAGGGAACTAAGGAGTAGGAGAACTAAGAAGATCAAAGACTTTCTTCTCCCCTCAGACAGCTGGAGCTGGCTGTTTTCTCCTGGATATTTACCAGCAGAGTTGGGATGATCATGAGTTTCTACTCAAAGTCCATGATGAAGAAAGCAATCAGAGAATCAGACTAGGTTCAGGTTCACATGCCCCTGGCTGAAGAGGATTGAAATACGAACAATCAGTGTCAAAGACAATAGGAAAGTCAAGGAGAGTGACAGTGAGAGAGAAGTCTTTTCATGCTGATTATAAAGAGGCCAAGTCATTCCAAGTATATTTGAATAAAGTGAAGAAAATGTAGCAGCCTTAAAAGATCTGCAGACCCAGATGACAGAGGATGATGACTGGGAAGAATAATCGTGGAAAGCACAAAAAAGGAATGAATCATTTTAAAGTAGCAGAAAAAGAAAATCAAACCAATGAAAACAGGGCATAAACTTCTGGGGTAGAAAGGGCATCTAGCATTCGCATCTAGAGTTGCTTCATACATGAAGGAAACTCTGATGGTCAATCTTGATTGTCAACTTGATTAGCTTGAGAGGTTCCTATAATGATAACTCAGCACATTTCTTGCTGTATCTGGGTGGGGCATAGGGACATAACCTTGGGGTCTATACCTGGTCCCTGTCCCCTTCTTTTTGGCTCTCTCCATGTCTCTCCTTCCTGTTTCCCATGAGGTGAGCAGTTTTCCTCCACCCTGCACTACTGCCATGATGTTTCTGCTATGGAACCAGTCAACCATGGTCTGAAATCTCGATAAGCCAAAATAAACTTTTGTCACTTAAAATATGATGTCAGGTATTTTGTCCCAGCAGTGTCAGAGGAAGTCAGTGACTGGTCTAACTTCTCACAACTGGTTACTGGCAGAAGCACAATGGAAAAGACTAGATCATAAATGAAGAATTGATTTTGAAAGGTTTTCTTAATGAGGGAAAAGGGACTTACTAGCTGATTTTCTTTTTAAAAGGGAAGGAAGAATATAAATCCTGTATGTAAGTTTCCTATGAGTAGTAAATAGCCAGAGGTCACCTCACTATCTAAAGCATAAAAAAGTATGAAATGAAGGATCAGAAATAAAGAAAGTTTGAACTATGCTTTCTCTTTCTCCTTAAAAGAATACAACAAGACCTTTGAGAAGTGATACAGTGAGTCAGGAGTTACAAAATTTAATATTCGGGAGTCAGGAGACATTGAAATTTGTGGATAACTTTGTTTAGTAAAATATGAAAAGATAGTTATCTTTCAAAGGAAAAATAGACCAAAATTTTTTAAAAGCTTAACTATTCTACATTTTTTTTTGTTAAAGAAGCAGAATTCACACTGAATTAATCCTGATTTTATAAAAAAATAAAAAACAGATTCCTTGGTTGGCTACCATGTTATGGACTAGGGAATTCAGCTCAAAATTTATAGCACTTATATAGAGATTTTTTTCTCTGTATTTCTTATGTTTGTATTGCAGTAATGAAGAAATATGGAAGCTGTCTGGTGGCCAAATAATATCTTTAAATTCCCATGGATAAAATCTCTCCTTTATATTTCAACGTTATTAAGTTCAAGTCCTGTTATGGTTCCACTTTTATTAGTTTTTTCCCCATCAATGCAATTATTGATTGATTAATTCTTATTGGCTTTCTAAAGTAGAAAAAAATTATGTCTGAAATAAAACAGTATCTAGAAAGGAAAGAGTGAAGTGTATCTAAAGAGAACTTCTGAGAAAAGTAGTAAAACCTTTCTTCTACCCACTCAGCTGGGTCTGTGGAGGCACCCCAGACAAACTTTGCTTAGGCAAGGGTTCAGGAGGGACCAGAGCTGCCCACATGGAGTTGTTTTCCAATTAACGGTGCTCAGCATTAGCACAGCCCCTGTACAGTGTACAGTGTGCAAAGTACTCCTGTACCCTTCGCCCCATCGGCCCTGTGAAGTCTGTGAAAACTGAGGATCAGAGAATTCAAACGACCCACTCAGTGTCTCACAGCCAGCATAAAAAAACAGAATTCAATCTGAAATGGCTCCCTCTTCTCTCCTCTTCTCACCTATTTTCCCTGAAGGTTCAGTGTTTATTTTGCCAGCTTTGTTCATCTCAAAAGTGGCAACTTCTTTGGGTTTAAGAACCACATGACACATTAGAAATGGTGGCAGGAGCCAAGTATCAGTACCCCCAAAATCAGGGCCATGTTTTAGACCCCTGGGATAACTTGAGTCCATGATCAAGCCATCAAGTCATCTTTCAAAGAGACAGCAGTCTCCTCTTGGGCTGACAGGTCTCCTGTGTACAGTAGGTTATGGCTCAGATAACTCACATCTCCGGCATTGCAGGTCTCCCTCCAGTGTCCTACATTACCAGGGATATGTCTTAAAGGACAGCCCATGCCGATGGTGGAACAAAGCTACATATAGAAAATAAGTATCATAAGTAAAATGTTTAAGTTGAAACGTATGAAATCACCATGTGGGGGAGGTCAAAAATGGCTGAATTTTGGAAGCTCTGTGTATACAACCTAATACATTTATCACAATTCCAGTTAGAAGGTTTATTCAATGATAAAGATGGACACAATCAGCTTACTCACATTGTCTTATGATTCTAAAAATCACAGCTCTTCTTCCATATGCCTACATTTTAATTTTTAAAACCAAAATGTCCAGTTGTCACTTACATGAAAATGTTTATACCCACAGATGGTAGAAACCATTGAATAAGATAAGGTTATTCCTTTATTATTTTAGTTAACTTTGTTTTATTTGTTTTTCTTGGGTTTTGTTTGTTTGCTTTGTTTTGTTGGTTTTTTGAAACAGGGACTCATTATTTAGCTCAGGCTGGCCTTGAGCTCATTAGAAAGCCCAGGCTGGCCCAAAGTCGAGGCAGTCTTCCTGCCTCGGCTCCCTGAGTGCTGGATTACAGGCATGGGACCCCACACCTGGCTCTTCTTTACTGTTACTCTGACATTTGGTTTTGATTCTTGTCTTTTGTAAAATTATAAAACCGATGACTATTTTTCACTTCAAAATTGTTTTTATTTTAATGAATGAAGTGGTCGCAAGAGAAACTTACTAGACTTAGCAGGGCAGAGTATTACAGACACATGGAGCAAGAAGATAAAAAAAATGATGCTATTGAGTATGGGTATTTGTTGTGCAAGAGAAGGTGCGTGGTTCCAGCATTCCATTGAAAGCACAGCATGTTCCTCTTTACATGGCTCCTGTCACCTTAATGCCTTTTCTTCTTTATTCTGTGTGTCCAGATTTCACTCATGGTATCTCATGTCTCTTCATAAAGTATTCTTTCATTACTATAACTGATATCCCATCCTTTCTACAATTTAATTCTAACTTCTTTACTAAGTTAACAACTCATTTATGCATTTCATTAATTCTAGTACTATATTCACTTTTTCATCATCCTATATGCTTTGACCCACCTCAAATTCTGTTAGGCTCAAAGGAGGGACTACAAGACCTATGGGATTTGTTCTTTAGAATCTATAGAATGAATGCATATAACTAAAACCTAACAAATGTAATCTCTAAATTTTAACAATTTACACAATGCAGTCAACACACTTATTCAAATATATCAACACCAAAACACAAAAGTATTAAAGCCTAGATATCACAAAAAGATTACATGAATACTGGAGTTTTAATTGTGCAGAAAAACAAGTCAGTATGAAATGTAGGAAAAAGAAAATGTGAAATTGCTTGCATTCAGTCAGGTAGTAATTGGGGAGGGTTTTGGCTTAGGTTGATATTTGAGAAAACAGAAAAAAATGAGAATTTACATTAGGTATTTAAAAAGGAGTGGATAAAAATAGTCCAAAGTGATACTGAATAAAGTGGAGTGGAGAAGGTCACAAGAGGCTGTAAGGACATGCTTTAGGAGGAAAGTAAAAGTTTAGTATTGTTATAAGAATAGTTTTCTGTTTTGTTTTGTTTTGTTTTTTGCTCTGGGTTTCTGATGAGAAGCCCTGTGGCTGGAAGAGACGAGTTGTGATGAGTTGATCCATGAGATGGGCTCCATATGTTTTCATTACAGACTGAACTGGTGGGGAGACACCTAATTTCGGATAACCCATAGACTAGAATTGGATTTGAGGTAGTAGAAAAGGGGGAGTGGATTGTTGCCTGGAGGGGCAGATCACACCCACATGAGACCTTGAACTTGGGAGAGATCAATAAAGCCCTGTGGGTGTAGATACCAGGAGGGAGCCAAGCTGGGGTCCATAATAAATATCAGTGGGAGTAAAAGAGAAAACAATATGAAAGAAAGACGATGGCTATCAAAGAAATAATAAAAACAGTAAGGGATGATTTCAGAGGAGAGAATTTCAGAGAAGCGATTAAGCAGAATGAAATCAACTGAGCCAAAATGACAAAAAGACCACGTTGCACAAGAACTAATAGCTACTATGATGTTTTGCAGAGAAAGGGGTCAGCAAAAACCTTTCCAAAAATAAACCTTGTCAGTAACAGGAAGAAAAAAATCAGATTCTTTGAATGTATGTTTTGGAGGGAGGTGGGGTGCACAGTATAGAGAAGGAAGGTAACTTTATTTTAAAGAATTTGAAAGAATACCTCCTTTTGCAAAGAATGATTAGACACAAGCTACTTCCATTGAGTCAGATGCTCTCCCTGAGAGTAACTTAGGCACTTCTGGAGCTACATTAATCTTTTTCAGTCCCTGGAGCACCATTAAGTACAGGCAGCAGTAATTTACTAAATTGCATACTCGAAGCCTGAAAGAGTTAATGCGGCTCCAAAAGTGCCTAACATTTACCCAGGGAGTAATTTACACACTGGAAGCATCTGGCTGAATATGGATTCAATTGTTTACTGTACTGTGGGTCTCACAGAAAGGAGGTCACATGCTTTCTCTTATTGAAAAGTTCTGGGGAACAATTTCTTTCATTTAAAAAATATGCACCTACTGCCACATTTTCCTCTAGTAATCTGTTTTTATAGGCTAAAAAGAAAAGATGTTGTAAGACATAAACTTAGGGTCTTTGATTTGCCAAAGCAGACTACAGAACTTTCTTATAAATTCACCTTCGTTACCTGACGGTTTGGGGTTTATAAGGTTGAAGTGATAACTGAGAAAGGAGTAGATTTGGGAACAGTCTTTATTTCCACTCTGGAAGAGGTCATTCTGTAAATTGTACAAATGTTTGTATTTTACCTCTCAGCATGCCAGAGTACTTTAACGAATGTTGTTTGATAAAAAATAGAAAGACATTCCTACATGAATCAATGCCAACTTATCCTCAGCCAGGGTACATCAGTACACATGTTCAGGACCGCTCAAACATCAAGAGAAGCATCAAATTTAAAATTAAAAAAAAAAAAAAAACTCCTTCGGCATGTTATATGCCCAGCACTGTGGATAGTATGTTACAGGAAGGGAAAACACTCACAGGAAAAGATCTTCTGACCTAAGGGAAAGGATGCTGACAAACAAATTCATGTAGAATTGTAGACTTTATGGGATATACTTTCAAAATAGCTTTTAACTGCCAAGATAATGATACTGTTTCCCAGGATGACCGAAACCCAATGCTTCGTATGTAATTGCTTATATCTCTCAAGTGATTATATTTGTAATCAACATTTTCTGTCTTAGCAACAGAAATATATAATCATTTTTATTAATATTGTATCCATTTGCTTAGGGTTGCTAAGTCTTATAGTTTCTTTTTAATTTGGGCTCCCTTTTTACATTCAAGTTCATTTTACCTTTTCAAAAAGAATGTTCAGTACAATTTCCAACATAAGCTAAAGCTGTAATGCTAGAGGATCTGATTTTTAAATAGTTTTCTGTTATTTATTACCTGTATATCCAACATAATACCACATTTACATTTACGAGTATGTATGCAATGGACTGGGATTTTTTCCAGATAAAACAGTGTGCATTGCTTGTATTTGCTTAGAAAAATGTTATATAAAAACATAGAACACGGATGAATTTGTTTTTAATGTAATGAACTCTTCTCAATATTCCAGATCTTTGTAATATCTAGCTAAACTATATTTTTGAACGAATTTTAAAAAAATATGTGGTAAGATGCTCCCTTGCTCTCCACTCTTTGAAAGAATAGATCATTTTTAGTCTCATTTTCCTAGTCTATGTGACTGTACAATTTTTACATACATTCTAAGTATGAATCTGTCTTCTTAGTGATGGCATAATGCTCCTGTTGCTACACTCATTCTTCCCACCCACCCCCAGTTTTCTCTCTGTCCTTATTTTTCCCTATGGGTCTCATAAAGCTTCCTGGAGCCTCTTTAATCCTCGTTGGTTCTTTGCATTTTCCTCTGATCTCTGAACAGTTATGCAGTACCACTTCATTCCTGATAGCCCTTAGGCCACCATCTCTCTGTGAATCATTTTGTTGCTTACGTGTTGTATTTAATATGAATGCTAGTAAATAAATGTATGCTCCAAAATTATTGGAGCACATATCATATCTACATGTTCCTTTAGCCATGAAATCCAAAGCAATTTATAGAAAAATGTATGCTTATAACAGTCCAGTAAAATAAATAAGAACTGAAATCGTATTTTTTCTGTTTTATAGATTTTTTTTTAATTTCAGGAAGAATGAAAAAATGGCTTCTTTTTCTACTTTAAAAGTCTTGTGAGTTGTCCTAGCCAGCTTTGGAACATGCAGCCAGTTATTATTTACTCATATTGTGTGAGTGAGCGTGTGTGTGTGTTTCATTTCATTGTGTGTTTGAAAAAACCTTTTGTAAAGGAGTATAAGCCATATATTATTTGCCCATTAACCTAAAGCCAAAAAGGGCAGAGTAGCATGTTCTAAAGCAAAGTAATCTCCAGTAAATTATGGAGTAACAGTATTTGGGATTACAATGCCATTAATGCACTAAGGCATACATTTTATAATAAATGCTAAAATCTCAGAGGTTTTTATAGCTTTTTTTACTAAAGATTGTCATATGTGTGTGTGTTTGTGGTTTCAAAAGAAATAAATGAATTTGACTATGAAAATGCACATGGCTATATGAAGGCAAAAATAGTTCACTGGCGAGCTTCTGGAGAAGTCTCACAAACAGAAGACTAGAATTATATTGGGAAAGAGTAATCACCATATAATGCTTACACTGGCCAGTAATGACTTCTGCTAATGGTAAGCTATCAGATAAAATCTTTAAGAAGGAAGAAAAGGGAAATATTCATTCACTCTTACATGTCCTGGTTCTTCTCTGGAATTGCAGTTCATTTCTCTTGTCTGCCCTTTACTGCTTTAAAAAAATTTCATGATAGAAAAGAATTTATATAATTGCATGATTTTACATAGCAATATCCATAAAAGAAAAGTATCAAACACATTTTAAATTCTATGTCCCCTGGAAATATCCCAAGCTTTTATTGTAGCAAATCGGCTAGGTTTCCCATGGAGAAAAACAATGGACTAATACAGGAATCTCAGGACACGTATTTTTTATCTGCAAGAAGCTGAGACTGCTTTACTGATATCAGGTCATTAATCATCACTGGGTAAAATAATCCTCAACTCTGAAATAGGCAGAGATTATTCTCTTGGTTTTATGAATGAGGGGAATGCAACGAAGTTTAAAAGGCTCACCAAAAACCACATCCTCAGCACTAGCAAATAAACTGATGATCTACTAAGTCCTAAATCTATGCACTACCCACTCTTGCATAAGCAAAACAGTGAAAGTAAACCTCACTGTTGATAATAGGTGTGTCCCAGAAAAATACTTGCAAATTGAATTTTTGTCAGGCAAATTGTAATTTAAATAAAATATAAACAGTGCAAGGAAACCAACCTTGGGCTTTTGTTTTTTTAGCATAAACAATCCTTTTACACTGGAAATAACACTCCATCATTTATCTATTTTGCAACTTTTGAGAATAACCTAGTGTTTGTTTTTAAAGCAAGCGCAGACTATAACTCAATACTTATCCCATGACTCTTCTAATGTCTCCTTTTCTCTTTCTTCACCTGCCTCTAATTGCTTGCACTCTTCTCTTTCCTCTTTTGTGCATCTTTCACAAGCTTCAGTCCAGTATTGAGCCAATACAAGTAGTTGACAAAACCACCAGCCAAATTCAAATGCACTGATTAGATAGACTACAAAATCACAATAATTTATCAGGACTCTTAGTTGGCTGAATGACCATTGACTTCTATTTCCATTAACTAAAGCGTTTTTCAGAGTTGCTCTTCTGCAGGTTTTTCATGCCGCTAATCCCTGCCAGCCTCTATTTTCTACTTTCTGTTGCACTGACAAGATAGAAACCACAGAGTTCCCTCACTTTTCCTCTCCTGTACTTCAGAAGTATTGATTTCAACAAATTTCTCCTTCTTACCTTTTTTCCTTGAAGAACCAGTGTTGCTTTTAGGGGAAAACTTGTGTCTTCTCAATCTCACTACAACCCGAATTTCCTAGTATTTTGTCTCATCTACCTTCACTCTCTCCATTATATCTAATCTCTTCCAAATACCCCTGCTCGGTTCCAATGTTGCCAACATTTCAGGAGCTTGTTTATTCTATTCCCAGCTTTTATTGTTTATTCAAGACAATTAATAACATCCTCATTTCCGAATCTAGAGGATTTTTCCCTTGGTATCAGTCTCCACTCCCCATTTTAACATTTTCTGCATTGTTAATGCTCCAACATAGGGCACTCTAGGATGTGTGCACTCCCATCTTGTTCCACAGATATCTCCTTACTCTATTTCACAGTTCATTCTCGTTTCTCCAGGCATCTACATGTAAATCTCCAAGGTCTTGGTTTAACACTTATCTTTTCCTGTACACTTCCAGATCATACCTAGAGCTGCAAAATTCTGATAGAATTAATAGTGACCACAGGAAGTTACACGCAGCTATTAAATGATACAGATACACCTTTATAAACACAAACAGATGTCTTTTTGCATAGTATTTATTGGAAAATGCTGAATAAATATTCTATAGAAATCTGTCAAAATATGACCTGCAGTTATACAGTGATGATGGGAGAATGGGTATATTTGTAATTTTTTTCCCAAAGTCTCCGCTGTACCCATGACTCCTAGATCCATATTTCCAATTACATAGTCCTGGAAATTCCAATAAATCATCAAAACCAAACCACACAAAACAAAACACATCAAACTCTGACCTGAGTCAGCCTCCCTTCTAGCGTTTCTTGTTTTACCCTTAACCTCAGTCTACTCGTCTGTCCATTCCTCCATCTGTCCTCTTAACAAGATCATAGAGTTAAGAAGAGGGGAACACAGAACTTGAATCAAGGCTGTCTGACGCCAAATGTCCAGCTTGTGCCCTCATCCCAAACCCCCAGCAACCAAGAAATGCGAACAAAGCTTCCTTTGCAGTTATGTGAGGGAATCCAACAAGATGAAAACCCTATGGAGCCCCTGAGTGAGGGATGAAAGGCTGCTCCCCCTCTTCATCCTACAGTACACCTGACTGTAGTGCTAAACAATCTTTTTCTCAGTTTGATACAGATTCAAAGGAATTGTGCTTCCCAGTTTCTTTGGTTGACAATCCTTTTACACAGCCTTGACCATTATTCACTTGATCCACTTGGCCACAGGTTACAACTGAAACCTGAAGAACTAGAAACCCACTCTAAATACGTACACAGTGCTGTCCTTCAGCTTGCCATTTAAAATGCAGAACTCCAGGAGAATCACTTTTGGGTTTAGTTATTTTTCTAAATTTCTGTCAGACAACAGCAGAAGGAAAATGTCATAGCTGAAGTATACATTTCTAGTTCTCTTTGGTGCAACAGCACTCAGAAAAAACTACGTGTATATCTGTTTTCTCTCTGGATGAGTGACAGTGTTCAAGCAAATGTATTAGGGACAGAAGGACAGCATAAAGCTCACAGGGTAAGGTAATGCTAAGCACGAAAGGGACACAGACGATGTCACTGGTGAGAGGTAGAGGGCTAAGCAGGAAAAAATACAAAGGGGCAAGGAGAAATGGAAACATGAGTAGGTTGGTAATTAAATGGCATAGAGGGTTAAACAAAGAAATGGATTTTTTTTTAAAAATGATAGTCAAAAGAAATTAAAACTCCCAGCCCAATTTCCAAAAGAAATAGGATCTCTCCCTTGCTTCTTGTCCTCATGCCCCTGGTGTCTCTGCAGCCGCCCTATCTCATTTCATCTAACTCTTTCCTTCACTGCCATATCTTTTTACTTCTTGAACTTCCTAATGATCTCTAATTCCTTTCACTTTATTTTATTTTGCCTGTATCATGTTTCCTGCTGTGCCATCATTATCATAGCCTAGTTCTCTCCACATAAGTAATAGATCATTTTAAATCATTTCTATTTTGAATCATCGTCCTCACTTTGTAACCTCTTACCTATCCCTTCTACTAATCCTTCATTAAGTTGTTATTCACCCACTTGAAAGTATTAACTCAGCAATTTCACTTCTGTTGTTGCCTAATGCAATCTGCAAAAACCAGATGATGACCGTCAAGGCAAAAACAGTGCAGTTGTCTCTAATACCACCACTTCCCTGGTGGACGAAGAAAACGATGATTATGATGATGCTGATAGAATTGTAATATTGCCCAACATTAATTGAATGAATGCTATGTACCAGATACTGTTCTAAGTATTTCACATGAAATTATTTCCTTAAATCTTACAATGTCCTTCCAAAGTGGTACCATATTTGCTTCCAATTTATATATGAAAGAACTGAGATACAATGTTATCTATTAACTCAAGGTCATGTGACTTTGCTGAGGGTGCTTACTTTTATTTTTTCAGTACATTCTCTTGAGGAACTTTGGATAAGTGTATCACTATTGAATTGAAGTACCAGATACCCTTTTTTCTGCCAAAAACAAATCAATAACCTCGGATCTTACAGATCCAAATCTCATTTGAAGGTGTCTCCTGTCCACTGGATTCTCCATTTGGTTTTTAAGATATCTTTGTCTTACCTTCTTTTTTGAAATTCTTATCTCTATTGTTTTAGGCACTGCCCTTAAGCCCTCCAAATACTATTAATTCAGTGAATATTTATTGTGAGTCAATCATTGTGCTGACTTGATGGGCCATGCCTATGTCTCCCTCAAGGCGATTAGAAGAAGTAGACCAGGGGATCAGAGGTGGAAGCACTGCCCTAAAAAGGACCATTTCTGAGAAAAGGCAACTGTCCAGAGACCTACAGAACAGACACCACATAAACAAGGAGCAGCTGTGTCCTGCCAGATAAAGACGGATGGGAGCAGACTAGACATGGTATTTTCACGGAAGTTTGGTTCTTGTTTTAAGGGGAGCTGAAATCAGTTCCTAGTTAAAAACACAAACCTCTCCAATCGGGAGCAGACAGAGGTAGCAAGAAGAATAAGGCACCTATTAGCAAAAGTAGATAAACTAGAAATGGATTTACATTCCACTAGAACATCTTTAGATACTGTCTTAAGCATATCGGTATAACTTCTTAAACTAACACCTTTCAAAAAAAAAGGTGATTCTGATATCTAAGTTCACTTTCATCTTATTTTAATCAGATTTCTTTTAATTGTTCCTGAGTTTTGTGAAGTTATTGGTATAACATGATTAATGTGAGGCCAAAGTAGCTGTCTATGCAGGTATAATGAAAGAACTACACTATAATCAATCAGTTTTTCTTTATCTATTCTAATCATTAGCAATTACCAATCTATTTGCATGTTGCCATTGGTATTAACTTGCCAGAATGTTCAGAGTGAATAGATCTGTCTTGGCAAGACCTGTTTTATGATGTTTGCATTTGAAATATCAACAGATAAGTGACTGGAATAATTAAAGTATAGATCTGTATTAATTACATATCATTTGATACCTAAATATTTATGCAAGAAATGTAGTATTACAAGTTTCTGATAGGTTGGTTCACTTACTAAAATCAGGTTGAGTCTTATGGAGGATGTACATCTAAAAATATTTTGTTACCAAATTATCAATATTTTAAGAATCCAATAAAGGATTACCTCTGCTTATTACACATGTGAATGTTTCATTTTTAGCATGTCAAGTACAGTGTTAAAAGCTACACAAAGAAAGTTGTTTTAGGCTTGTACCATATATAGTAGGTGCTCTATAATAAATACATATTCTGTTAAATAACATTTTAAATACACCATCTAACTTTAATCCAACCTAATAATGCATTATAATTATCAAAGAAATTTAAGTATTCTTAGAAATATAGCCATCAAATAACTGAAACAAAAAAACAAGTATTCCTAGAAATATAGCCATCGAATAACTGAAACAAAATCTCAGAGTGACAGTGAATTCAACTGAGTACACAATTCTAAAGAGCTTGTGCCTCATTCTGAGTTGCCCTGGCTTTGGTTATTTTTGTTTTAATTCCTAGAACAGCAATCTAGTGTCTTCAATTAAATATAATAGATAATATTCCAGGCATCAAATTTACAGAAACTGAATCTAAAGGAAAAAAAGAACTGTCATAAAACCCATGTACCAGAATCTACGGGAGTAATATGGAGCAACACTAAAGCCACAGGGGAGAACTGTGTACAAAATCCCACTTAACTGTTTTTATCCCTTTGGGTTAATGTCATATAGTAATAAGCAGCAGGCAAGGAGGTTTTATCAATAGATTGCTGCTGTTAACAGAAGCCCACCAACAGACTCCTCCCTGATGATTACAACTAAAGGAACCTGAAAATGACAAACTAATAATAATAAATAAACATTAATATTGAACCACAGCATTTCTTTCCTTCGAGAGCCAGGCAGATAATTTGGAAGGAACAATAACAATAAAAAAGGCAAAATAGCTGTTTCATTGAGGGGCATCACTGATAGAAATAGGTTCGCAAAATATTTACTAAAGGACACAGGCAGATAACATAGCAGCATAAAGTGAATAATTTTATTTGGTAAAATCATAGGTAAAAAAATAAGCTAGAAGATAATCAGCAACATGTTAGCAATAATTTGTTATCTCTGAAATAAGACCCTGTGTGTTTGGGCAGGCTTTTCTGTATTTTCTTTAAAAGTAGTATTGTATAAACAAGAAATGATCTTAAAGCAGAATTATGTACAAAGTAAGTGAACTATTTGGCAAAAATTTTTCTTATAAGAAAAACATTGTTCCCCTAAAGTTCAACTCATTAACAAAAAATTAAGCAGATCTTCTTTCCCGTCTTTCAGTTTAAGGTGATCCCTTTGCACTGTTCCAGTAACAGGAGCAAGAATTAATGGAGCTTGTTTCTGCCCTCAGTTTCCGTATGGATTTGCACTAGCTTGCCTTTTCCATTTCAGTGATCAGGGTGGGCAGAGCAGTGGAAATAAGTTATGTAAAAGGTTTCTGCCTAGTTGTTGTTTTAATTAATCTGGGTCCCTGAATGATACACAGACTTAATCGGGTGGTATGGAACCTGTCGCTGTTAAGTAATTGGTTTGAACCCAAACGCAGGTTGTGATCAAAAGTTGTCACCGTCCAATGGCTACTCATTGGCCCATATGAAATGGGTTGGTGGTCTCAGTCTAATTCCTTATGGACCAGTGTCAGTCTCATGAAAAGCATTACCTAAAGTACCACTAATTGGTTGACATTCTCAGCATGAAGGAGTGCATAAAGAGATTGAAATCTAAAATAGCTTTCAGATTCAGGCTGAGGATGAAAATGCAGAGCGCGGCACTGAAGGGGTTACTGTTGTTGCCAGCCATGAAGTTGTCATGGAAAGACAGGAGTCCATTTCCAAAGGTTTTAACACAATCCCTATTTTCATAAGCAGTGGAAGCTAAGCCTACCAAAATTGAAACTTTTGTAGACTTCTCAAATCCTTGGACTATACCCCTCACAATCCTGCCTTTTACTTAGATGTCCCTAGGGAAATTTAAGCAAAGATATTTTACCAAAAGGCAACAGGCTGAAACTGACTCTGCTAACCCTTTAAAAAATTCTCAAATGGAGATCTAGCTTCATTATTACCAAACAGTGTGTGTTCATCACTTTAATTATAGGAAAAATCGATAGGGCATATAAAAGTACATGGCATATTTTACCTGACATTTGTGCTTGTTCACTTTATTAAGCATGCCTTTCTGAGCAGAAATAACAGGCTAGAATTTACCAAAAGGCACAGTGTCTGAGAGCAAAGATTTCTCTTGCATTCAATTTATCTCTCATGTGATGTCTTTACCATTCCAAATAGCATGTTTTTAGTAAACGAACATGGAAACAAATTAAAAAGGCAATAAAGGATGCATTCTCGCATTAGTGCAGCTAGGCAGATTACTAATTCACAAATATTGAAACTAGCACTGATTGAGATGAATGAATTTCTCATAATTTAATAATGTAAATCACACAGTGAAGATCTCTCATAACTCGTAGCACTAGAAGAATAACTACAAATGACAACTCTTAGATGCATTGTTGATAGAGCTATTTGTCTTGTTGCTTTATTCAAAATCTCTTCTGCCTTTTACGATATCTGTTCTTTACTTTATCTCTTTACCTTTTTTATGTTTTAAATAACTACTTTCTCCTTAAGAAGACAGGCTGCCCAGAATCATTTAATACAATTATGGCAGCCTAATTTTTCAAATTAATGATTTTATTTTTTCATCAGGCATATTTTAATCAGCAACACTCTGGGGAGGCACCACTGTTTTAAACACATAGCGAACACTACTAGAAGCATTCTTCAAAAATTATCGTATGAAAAATATGACAATGTCACTTTATCACACACAAAAAATTAGAGAAATGCAAATTTCCTTTCAAAGAAAAAATATCCAACAGAATACCCTTATTTCTAGAACTTCTTGTCATATAAAATATACTACTTAAAACATAGTTTAAGTGGCTCTGTAATTCCAAACTTCTACTATGAAGCTTCATTAAAGTATATAAATTAGTACTACTGTCAGAGATGGCATTAAGTATTCAATAAGAGTAGACTTAATGCAATTAATAGCAATTAAAATTATACTTTTATGATGTCAGCCACCAGCATTGTAAAGACATAATTGCCTGTAAGGACTTTTGTACCATATTTATCCTCTAAAACTGTCCAATTTATATGAAAAATGCCAAAAACATATCCCATATGGGTACCATTATCTTCTCGGATTTTTAGAAGTAATCTGTCTTATCCAGCATGTGCACATTAGGCTAATTTGCTTTAATTAGTTTTTTTCTCATTTTGTTAATAGGCATGTTGATGTTAAGTTTTTATTTCAGAGGTACAGATGCTAACTTCACTCATTATGTTCCTGTTAAGGGGTCAGTATAGTTTATGATAAGCTGGACTTACGCACTTAAATAGCATCGTTGTTCGAAATATCAGATGGTATATCTTATTGAACATAGAAACTAGCTTGCTATTATAGAAATAGTGGGCAACTTGAACTCTACCTAATTAATTAGTAATTAAATACAAAGAGTTTCGCCGTTTCTGCTGCAGCAAGGCATTTCTGTATGGACATAAAAAATTAGATAAACTAATGAACTGACTTCACAGACATAGTCATTTGTGACTCCTCAATGCATTCATAAGGATTACCACGAATCCGTGCCAGTGTCTTCCACTTAAGCCAGGAGACATAAAAAATTCTTCTACTTCCTGGATCCAATCATGGCTCGTACCTCAAACCTTAAAGACAATTTGTTAAAGCTGGTATAGTAAAATAATTTTATTAATTTTTATTGATTATCTCATCTGTAAAATTTTCTAGCACTGAACTCATGCAATGAAAAATAATTATATATATGCAAGAGTAAGACATACAATTAAAACTTTGCCTGTTGTCCGAGGATTTTAGAAACTTTTATACAAGTAATTTAGAAGGTTGAGCAGCATCCCCCGATAAAACTTAGAAGATTTAGGGGACATATTAGCAGTGGGATTGCTTTTTCTCTTTTTGACAAATGTATTTAGCTCCAAATTTGTATACATATGTATATCATAAAAGATATTACTTATATTCATACAATCAATTTTTCATCTTTATTTTAAATGTTATACTATATTTGTGTTCTCATCAAGAAATAAACTTGATGTAGCCACATAATTTTTATAATTGTAAAATTGTAATAAAATCATAAAATGGATATAATATCTGGAAATATGTGCTTTAGAGTGTGTTGTTCTGTATTAACTAACTTAGTATTTATCAAGTTAGTTCAAGCTTGTATCTTTTGGGAAATTTCACAAATACAAAATCCTAATTAGAGATGGTGAATAAAGAATTTTAATAGGAAGGCACTAAAATAAATATGTTGCTAAAATACCTAATTGTTAAAACAATTGTATTATTTTATTCCCAAGATACATCTGTCCTCAAAAAGACATACTCTATAGATACTATTACAAAATAATTTAATAGCTTCCTAATGCAACAATTTCTATTGTTTTCTTTTGTTTGGCTTGGTTTTGCTTTGCTTAGCTTAGGTTTTTGGTAAACTCAATTTTTACTCTGATGTTGAATTGCTTTCTTCAGGAAGCCTGATAGCCATACTGATAAGATCTATAAATTAAACATTTTCATGTAACTAAGTGAAATAATTAAGGAATTAAGAAAAATGAAAGAAGCGAAAAACTGCATAATTCGTCCTTTTTAACTATTGGTTTCCAAAATTAAAGTAGCTTTCACAAGCTAGAATGTTTAGCTAACCAAAAAGGGAGTAAATAATAGCAAAGAGAATAAATGAAGATGAAATGGTCCTTCATGCCCTATCACATAAGGCTTTCAGATACAATTTGAATGTAACTAGTTCTTCTGTATTCCTATTGTCTCAGTTGTATTATAAAACATAGTGATTACTATTCACTGGAATTGAATTAGTCTTATTTATATTTAGGTTCTTGTTCTAAGAAAAATAGAATGAATGGCACATCTGCCTTTATTCCATTTGTATAGTGAACATACACTCTAAGTCAATTGTTCAATAACAATGGGATGAGTGCTGCAAAAATAGAACTATAGAAAATGTATATGTGAAGGCAGGTTGGTAACAAATGTAAGCACCCATGTACTGAATTATAAATAATGCTCAGATTGCAATCGAGTTATATTCTAAAAAGCATTTAAATGAAAGATAGTTGTTTAAGTATATAATTTCTCATAGAAATTACTTGAAATGATTGTCAGGCTTCATTAACTGAATATGATTGAGATCTAAAGTGATCATCTGTGGTTTTGTGTGAAGTGTGGAACATGTGCACATATATGTGGAGACAGTTTTTGTGTAATTGAGCACTTTCTTCGTTAGTCATTGTGTTGAGTGTTTTATACCCACTCATAATCTTGTGAACCAAATATAATTTTGTTTGTTTTATAAACGACAAAGTAGCTATATATTTAAAGATTCAAAATGAGATCCTTTATTTTTATCTCAGACATGGCTCATACCAGAAATAAGTAAGAGTTATATGCAAAAGCCACTATCTCTTCTCCTGAGTCCCATGTGTGTGTCTCTCTCTCTCTCGGTAGACTATGGCAGTGTTTGGTCCCCACAGTGATACCTTACTAGCCTTTCTTTCCCTCCCTTTATACATCTCAGACTCTAAAGTGGACTCACATCTCCCTCTGGTAAACTCAACCACCCAGAAAACCTGGTCATGACTGGGAGGAGTTAAAAGGAAAGCATTGTGATGGTAGTTGTACTTGATTAGTACTGATGGAGCACCTACAATATTTCAGACTCCACTAGAGAAATCAGGGACACTACAGTAAAAGCATGAAATTTCTGTCTTCAAACTTACCTAATCCTGTGGGAAGAAAGGCAAGCATGAATGCAAATATGCAGACAAAGTCCAAGTTGTGCAAAAAATGAAAGCATCATGGAATCAGAGGATGAAATCCAGGGCCTTCACACTCAGCTACTTTCCTAGCCTTGCTTATTTATTTTGAGACAGGGTCTTGCTAAATTGCCCAGGTTGGACTTGAAATCACAATCCTCCTGTCTCTTCATCTCCCCAGAATGCTGGGATTGCAGGCATGTTCCAGCAGGCCTGGGTCAGAATAGATAATTTTTGACTGTGATTGCATTATGAACAGCCATTCTAAGGCATGTGAGAAGCAGCTTACAAACTGAAATCATTAAGTACAGACACTCTAAGAGGCCCAAGCGCCTAGAAGTTTTAAGAAACCAAAAGAAAGCCAGGATGGTAGAAGGGAGGAAGTGGAAGACACCAAGGAGAAAGGAGAGTTGGGTATCATTGACACATGAATAGGGAAGAAATGCTGACTTGATTTCCTCTACTTTTTTCTCCTTTACCGTCTACTGAATGGAGAATGCACAGTAGGGGCACATCTCAAAGGCTGATGAAAAGCACAGCTGAGAGACAGCTTCAGCCCACCTCAAGGTTATTCCAGCAACACTCAAGAGAAACACTCACGGTGTATTTTTGAGAGAAAAAAAAAAAAGCAAAAATTGGTAGGACTGAATGTACTGGATTTTTGATCAAGGGAGCATCCAAGTTTGTGGTTTGAAAATCTGAGTTTATGGTGGGGCTATTAACTGAAAAGACAAGTTATCTGGGAAGAGGCTAGTTTGGACTCACACATCTAAAGAGCAGATTATGGTGTAATAACACAATCAATGGTTGATTGATGGTCCACTAAATCTTCTTCGTAACCAGTAAATCTTGATACAAAGAAATCATCATTTGATATAATTTTAACTATTGAAACAATGAAATAACAAATACAGGGTAGGATTGTGTATAGATTTTGGACAGAAGTAAAAACTCGTGTTAGAAATAAATCACAATTGCTCTGCACACCAATCCCACCCTAATTTTCAGATTGTTTTCACTGATTCCACTTCAAATATTATGAATTGTCTACCTTCTCTACTGGATTTCTAAATCTAGTGGAATAAAGGTAAAAATAGTTATTTCGTCTTGATGTGTTATTTTTATAATCCAGTCCTTGGTAAGTAAATCTAAGGCTATCTTTCAATAGAGGAGAAAAACAGGGCATCTAAAAAGGTTGGTGACTGTACACATACTGTACTTATTTAATGTCCCTAAAGTATTGTCAAGGGGAGTATTTATGTTTAATGTCACGAGATCAGTTTTGACCTCATATTCTCCCAAAGAGGACACAGATGCCGTGAGTTCTCTTTTAAAGATCTATTCCATTCCTTGAAAGGCTCTATCAAAACAGCAGGCAGGCGGGAAAGAGTATTGATGGCAGTGAGGGGTAAAGTCAGTGACTGATAGGTCTCACTGAGATAATGCATTGCTAGGAATTTTAGTACAAACTCAAGTTGAGAAATATTATGTTATACAAGATAAGTTATTGGCTGTATGGTCTTCATTTCATCTATAAAATGGAGACCATAATACTCACCTACTCTATAGGAATTCATTTTTAAAACTAACTTTTAAAAAAATTAGTTATTTTCAAGCACCCAAAAAATTAAACTACTCTTACAGCTACAAAAACAAGGTTTATTTTGTACTTGAATAATTAGATTAATTTACTCTACTTTGTCTTAATTGAAAAGTTATAAAAGTTTTCACAATCTCATGAAGATTTTTATAGTTAAAAGAATTGGTAGCCAACTAATAGACAACTGGTTTCCACATTAAATCTTTATCCAGTACAGTATTGTTGTTTGCCACTAAACTTCTTTTGACCACTGAAGATGTGTGATACACAATGAGCTTTCTGTTCTCTTGAACATCTGATGAGAAACATTGTAATTTCCAAATTTATGTCCCTTTTCAAAACCATGTAGAGAATGCAAAAGTCTGTATTAACCATTGATTGCTACCAATCCATGGGTTTATTGAGAATGATTGTTCCCCACTGGTAATGACCTTGCTAGCCTTAGAGAGATCCTGCCCACAAGTAGTATTCAAATGAATATCATCTGCAGATACTTTTGTTGCATAAAGGGAACTAATAATTAATATATAACTCAGAAAGCTGAGTGTTTAGACTGTGTTCTCTCCTGTTAAATCCATCTCTGATTCCAAAACGTCTAGTAAGAGAAATATTTTTCCCCTAGACCCTAGCCATGTATCAGTACCAAACAGTATATAAATTGCCTAACCAGATAACTTTTATTCAATTTATGATGCGTAATTAACTGTCTGGTTCCCTAATAAGTAATTCCTCAATTGCCAAGTTTCTGGGAGACCACTTAAACCAGATCTGTCAATGTGTCTCCACCCAGATGTTAAAATCAGTTCCTCCTCTTGACCTCAGCAGAACAGCTCAGAACTCCCCAGACACTTTATCATCATTAGCCCACTCCTGTTAGAGCCTCTCACACAAGCTGCAGCAACCTTGTGTTTATCTTCTTCATTGTGAAAGGGCCTTGGGCACTCTAGAGGTATCTGGAAGCAGCCTACCTTGGTACTTAGGATGTAGGCTTTTATCACCCTGCCCTGGTTAGATCTAGTTCTGTGTGTTTAGCCCACTGAACTCCATCATTTTTTATATGTAAAATGCTGTTAATGAAACATCACTCACTTCTGGAAGGATTTGAAATGCTCATGTGAAGCATATAGCACAGCTCTTGGCTCGTAGTTAAGTGTATCACTATTCTTGTTTCTATGGACTTGGTTTCAATTTCCTGAATCCTATTTCATTCCAGATTTTGAGCCCATGTTACAATTTTCAGATTTCTGGCATCAACAATATTGTCTTTTATCCTCCTGTTATAAAATATGCTTGATTTTGTTTACTGTCTCTTTTACTAAGAAAACTTCGAGAATATTGAGATTAGCATGAAAAGAAAAAAATCAAGATTTTCTTTTTGAGACAGGGTCTCACTATGCACTCCAGGGTGGTCTTAAACTCACTATTTAGCTGAGGATGGTCTCGAACTTGCAGCGATTTTCCTGTTTCAATTTCCCAAGTGCTGGGATTACAGGTGTGTGCCACCAAGCCTGAAAAAAAAATCAACATTTAAAGAGCAGACTGATATTTCAGGAAATGTCAAGTTGATACAGAGCATCAATATGTAGACAAAAAAAAAGGAACCAGGAAAGATAAAGTTCTCAGATTGGCTTGATGTTGTACGACCTATTTTGAATCATTTACATCCTCCATTTCTTGAACGTTATAAGAAAACTACATTACCACTGACCCTTAGGTAACTTGGTGAATGTTGTATGTAAGAATGTTACTTATATACAGAATTCGTGAAGCAATGAGAAGAGAGTGGTTCCATGGAACAGAGTTAGGTCATAACATTCCTGCAAAAATATGAGTTTGTATTATCGACATGTGAAAGTGACTGTGCATCATGAAAACTACTAAATGTCATATAATGCATCAGAAGAAAACTAAGGAAAATTTTTCAGAATTCTTCAGTAGTAAAATGTGTTACATTTCTGCTCAAAATACAACCCATTCATTTATAAGTCTAGATCACAGCAAAGTCTGAGATGTTTTATTATTATGGCAATATTAATAGAACAATGCTTTATTCAAGAGAGGGCACAGGAAGAATTCATTTCCAACCTCAGACTGGGTTCTCTAATTTTGATACAAATTCATCGTGGAAAAGAGCAGCAGTTCATTAATTCCTAGAAACTTTATGCCTAAGTATTTAATGAGTTTAACCTTTAGTTAAAAATAATAAGAAACTCCATACCTTCCCAAACCTGTGCAATGCTTCATCTGTAGTTAAAAATGTCATTTATAGACTGCAGAAATTTTAATTTGGTGAAATTTTAGTCTCTGTTCTAGCTTTGGATCATCCACCTCACATCAGCTGGTTTTATTGTTTCTCTTTCACTGTAGTCAATTACATGGGATTATTTCATTTCCAAAGCTTGTTTTTACACAGACTGTATAGCTGTTCAGCGAAATGTAATCCAACCCAGTCCCTTCTGCATCCAATAAAATCGTCAGTCTGTGTTGGGGGAGCAATCATTGAAATGATGAAATAGCAGTAGTGCTGAAAATAAGCAATGGAAAATTCTGCAAAAGCTAAAATTATACCACAGGGACCTCCTTGATCACCATAACCCCTTTCTGCCTGAGAATTCATTCTCCCTGAGAATTGAGATCCTGTCCTTCAAAGGAAACTATTCTTATATGGCAAAATCACCTTCTAAGGAAATACTCACCTTTATGTGACTCTGACTAATATTTATAAGGTGGTGTCCACTTATGCTTTCCACAGTATCAAACATTCTCTCATTCTCTGAGGTGATAACACCATCAGAGATAATTGGTTCAATGGGTAAATTTTTATGAACACAGACACTGGTGAATGCTTGGCCAGAGGCCACACTGAAAATTTTTTAAACAGTACAAACATAAGTATGAGAACAAGTACCCAAGAAATAATATACTTTAAAATATACCTTGCTTTATCTAAGAAAACAGAAGTCTGTAGAATTACAGAGAGTAGAAATGTTCTTATTTACTGAATTGGGTGAAAACACAAGGGAAAAATCAATGATAGGTTAGACTTCATTAGAGCTATCTGTTCAGTTCAAAACACTATTATCTTGAGTTGATCACAGGAGATAAATTGAGAAGTTACTAATTATATAATAAAGAAGCCTGAAATAATAGTTTGAACATTGAAGTTAAAAACAAGAGCAATGATGTTGGGGATGTTTTGAAGAAATAAATCAAAGCGATCTGAGAGGTGACCAAAGCAGAAGTTTCCTTTTTCTTTTTTTTTCTTTTTCAAATAATTCATGCAATATAGAACAAACCAAAAAATCTTATTAAAAATCTTTCTTGTTCAAAACTTTCAAACTCCTTGTAACACCACCACCACCCACGAAGGCCTTGTGTCTAAACCCCCATCTAAAATGTCTCACTTTCATCTTGTTACTTAACCTGTTTGCGGTCAACCAGTTCAGCATTAGGTAGTCAAGTATAAAATATTTTCCCTACCCTACTGGCTCTCTGTGTTTTAAAATATATATTTTTTAAAAACTCCACAAAATTGGCTTCACATTGAAAAAACAAAATAGCATAGTTAGCAAGTATGGGTGGTCTTTTGAAACTGTCATTTGTCTTGGCATATAAAGAAGTGGTCTCCGTTTCTTGGTTTCTATATATGTCTAAACACTGAATACAAATGGTTTTTTCTGGGCTTCAGTTTCTCTGTCTATTAAATGGAGCCTGACTTGACTTAAATGTGGTATATCATACCAAGTTCCTGCTCAATAACTAACCAAACAAGATAGAAAAGGAAATCTTCCTTGTGAAAGTTGTTTCTTTTAATGGTTACAATGATTCTTTCAAGCTAGTATGGTACCACTTAGTAAATTATACCTTTCATCTACTGCTACTTTCCCTATTTGTTTATTCAGGAAAAAATGCAACCCTTATGGCATGTACCTGACAATCTACTTGTGAACTTAGAGAATCCAGTGGTATGTCTCTAAAGTGCATTGAGTTCTCTGAAAGAATGTTGGCATATATACTTATACTTGTTAAAAATTTAAAGAGATAAGCAACATATAAAAAGAGTAAAGAAGCCTTTTATAAGACTATTTAGGTGGGTTTTATTCTACATGCAAGCCCTACAGCATTTCTAAAATGAAGAAAAATAGAAGTTAGATGAAGCTGATTGGCTCACTAATTGCAACTATAAATTCTATAGATCATTCAGCACAGGAACCTGCATTACATTTATAATACTATAAACTTCACATGCCAATAAAGAAGCTTTTTTGGAAAGGCTTTAAATGTCATTAATGTTTTCCCAAATGCCTATGCAACTTGTTGCCTTGCCTGTGTTGGTTTTTGACTTATCCAGGAGGAGACTTAATCACATTCCTTTTTATATTAGGAGAAATATACAAATGTTTCAAAAAGCAATCTCAATTCCATTTATATTAGATCTCTGCCAAAAAAAATTTTTTTTTTTTCAAAATAGATGCAGAAGAGAAATCACGTTTACTCCTCCTCATTTAGTGTTATTTCCCTAGCTGCTGAGACACAGGAAGCTGCCCACGGAGCCAGTGTGAGCAGGCGAAGATGCGGGTTCAGATGATCACTAGAGATGGATGGAGACTGGTTTCTCCATTCAGGCACACTCTCCTCGGGCTTTCACTCATGGTCTTTGGCACTGGATGCTGCTCCTCCCATCCCCCTAACTTTCACATTAACTTATTAACTTAGGTCTGGCGTCTCCTTACATTCTTCATTAAGGACTGCCCTAGGACTGGAGGAACAAAGAGGCTCTTTTTAGTCAAGAATTCAATGTTTTCAGTTGGTTCTCTGTGAATTTAACACTACTTTTCACTAGTGGTTGAGTTGGCTCAATCTGACCAGGTTCTCACTTGGTATCCCAGTTCTGTGATTCTAAACTTGTTTTTCTACTCCTGAGCTTTCATATCCCTGATAAACTTCTTAAAAATAAAAGACTGCCCTATGGCCCTTCCAAAACCTGATTTTCCCCCATCCTCCTTTAATGACTGTAATAATAAAACACTGAGTTGGGAAACTTTTGTATTCATGTCTATAAGGTATGGGTCAACCATTATTTCTGGTAACCTACCCTCACATTCATATCCCTGAATGCTTTTCCTTCGAACAACCAACACTTGACATGATGTCCTAACACTTAGCCTTCACACAAGAGCTCAAATTTTCCTTGACGCTTAACTCAGCCCTTTTTGTGTAGTAGACCATTATATTGAGGCTGATACCAACGTCAACAGACCTCAACTTCTGTACAACTTGGTTGCTGGCTCAATGGACTTTTTACACTTGTTCAAGTGAGATATATTGGTTATTTTTTAATGACCACTAGTGATTTGAATAATGGGTGTTTCCAGAAATACAAGTAGTAGATGCACAGCATGCAGGTAAGTTAAGTACCAACACTACCTGGGAATCAGCGGGTAGTCTCGATGACTAAGTACCCACATTCACTTTCTGGTAGTTCAGCATCTCTCTAATTACAATTATATTTCATGTCCATCTTATCAGGCTTCTTGGAAGAGAACACTATATATATAAATTAGTGTAAGCAGGTGGGCTACCAACATTTTCTTCTAGTTTGGAGTACTGTGATCTAAGCATGCAACCAGTGCTTTCTTCCAAATGACTCGAAGTTAGATAACTCAATATAAAGGTAAGGAAATAAAATTAAAACTAATATATCTACACCCCATGAGTTACCAGTTTAAAACTAACCAAAGATATGTATATAGATAGAGAAAGGGAGAGAGAGAATTTTGACCAAATATCTCATATTTAATTATAAAATGTATTTAAAACTAAGCAAAATTTGGACAACATTGTAGGCTTTTCAATAATGATTTACTATTTTATTTTTTCCTTGGAAGTAGACACATTACAGTTATATGCATAATTGGCATGATATTGACTTTATTTTCTTGTTATTTTGTCATTGTGTACTTGAAGTTGACAAGGGCAATGATAGCTTGCTACTGTTTATCAGTGACTATGTAAGTCAACTGCTACAACATTTTATGAATGAAAAGATAGACTTGTAGGCCTACACTCTTCCTTGCTACATGTAAGTCTTTGAAATATTCAGAAAAAACATTTCCCCATGAGTAAGTTTCATGTTCCAGTAAGCATTTTAAGCATATCACATGGTTTTATTTAATTCATTCATAGCTATTTAAAAATAATCATCAGACCTTTTAAGACTTAAACTGCTTTTATATTCTGTGTAGTTTAATGGCACAAGAAAAGAAGATTCATTTGTGTAAATAAAGAGATATGAAGAATAGTAGAAATCTAACCACATTGTAGTTGGTTTATATTAAACATATTTTGGTCTGAACAAAATGTAGTTTTTTATGAAAATAATGAAGCATTACTCTGTTCTTAGTCCCAATTTAGTATCTTTGCAATAAAAATTATTCAGCAAAAGAAAATTTCACAATGTCTATAATAGTTCCTCTGTATATACTCATACACATATAGTTACATATAAACATACTAAAATTGACAAATTGGGCATAAACATGTGCCTTAGAGAAATTATCAGAATATGATTTGAGAAAGCTTTATATTTTTATATACACTGCATGTATGAGTACACATTTTCCAACATAGTCAGGAATTTCTGATGTAAGCATAAGCCACTATCAACTGACATGTAATTAAAATGCTGCAATTTAAAACAAGGTAATTAAAATCTGACATTTAAATGAAAAAATAGTGTTAGTATGGGTTACATTCTTGAGTAAACATCTGATATTCAACTCTATGTTGAAATATTCCCTCCCTTATTTCTTTGATGCCTGCTGTGGAAAAAATAATATTGTGTTTCATACAGCACAATATTATATTACACATTATCAAATTGATGCCTTTTTCATTTCTATTTTATTCACAGTACAAAATATTAGAAAATTAAATCAGCAACAAAAATTTTTAGTTCATCCAAAGGCCCTCTATGTTGCGCTAAGAAATGGAGTCTTTATACCAGACATCATTAAATCCAGTACACGTGCTGAGAGTTCATGGGAGCTCTCTGAGACATTCACGCTATCAGCCATTACCCACCTCGAACCCACCTTCCCTGGATTCTGTAGGACTATTGTCGTCAGAGTCCCTCTAGCTGCCCTCTTAAATCTTCTGCTTTGCAGAATTGTCTTTCTATAATATTCAAATGACTGCTCTTTCCCAACAGAAATCTCATTCATTCTAGTGGCTACCATTAACAGATTTAGTTGGATGCTTCTCAAATGTGTATCTCCAGCCCAGTCCTCTCCTCCTCTGCTTTGAAGTGTAACCCCATGTTTTTAACTGCATATTGACCACCCCTGTTTATATCTCTCTACAGCTCACAACTGAATTCCTTTTTTTTTTTTTTTTTTTGGCAGGGGGAGTGGGTACCAGAAATCAAACTCAGGACCTCATACTTGTCAAGCACCACTGAGCTGAATCTCTGGCTCCTCACAATTGAGTACATAATCTTTCCTCCTACAAATTTTCTCTTCCTTGCTGATGGACACTGCCATACAGTACACTGCTGAGACACTGGGAGTCATTCTCAACAGCCCCTTTTTTCTCTTTCCAGGTCCACTTGATTTTACTTTTTGTATATTTCTTAATCCTTTGTACATCTCCCTGATCTTGCCACAACCCTTGGTCCCACTCGTCTCTATCCTGCCTTGCTTATCACACAAGTTTTCTAAATGGATTCCTCACATTCAATTTTGTTCCTGTTCAATCCATTATCTGAGCTGTGGCAAGTGATAGGTTGATAGTGCCATCCATAAACTTCTTAATGAATTTTTGTGTACTTTAGGAAGAAGAGACCACGATTCTCAAACTGATAATAGAATTATGTATGATCTGCTTCCTGCCTACCTCATCTGCTACGCTGGGAGCCCTTTTCCCACCGGATCCTGCACATCAATTACTGCTGCATCGTATTTTCCAAAAAATGGTCAGAGCACTCTATCTAGGCCCACAGTCTTAAGGAACCACAGTCTCCACCAGGAGAGGGAGTTTATTCCTTTCTTTTGACTTGGATGGGATTATCACTGCTGTAAACAACAGGTTAAGGCAGAAAGGAGACTGTATGATTTTCAAGGTGAGGACTTATTAAAGGAATACAGCTCCCATCTGAGCCCCCATTTGGGGACATCTGTTTTGGCAAATAAACCAGTCTGTTGAGGGTAATACCAGACCTAGCCCACTCACACAGCATCCACAGAGAGCCCTAGGGAGGACCCGAGGTCTTTCACCAACAGCCGGCATCTACTGCCAACAAAGTCCATGAATACGAGTCTGCAGATTATTTTACTCCATGGCTTTCAAGTCCTCCCATTAAGATCCCAGAGATCATGGAGCAGAGACACTACTTTGTTCTGTCCAACTTGACACTCAGAATTTTTGAGGACATCAAGTAGTTTTTATACCACTCAGTTGTAAGGTGATTTGTGATGCAACATTAAAATAACCAGAACAAACTCCTGGCCCTTTTCAGAGTTGTATTCTGAGAAATTAGCTCCTCTTTTGCTGCTTCCCTTCTGCTGGACACCTCTTCACAGACCTTCACTAATCCACTCAGTAATTAATTTTCCTCATCCTCCAGAAATTTTTAGTTCAGCAGATAGCAATGTAGATATGGAGCATAGAAAGAATATATTATGAGAGGACCATGCATGCTATAGTGATGGAGTGGATGTAAAGGATTCATCTGACATGCCATGGACATCAGACACATGGCCTCAAGGTATCCCAGAAGCTAAAAACTTTTAGAAGATCTGAGGAAACACAAGAAGGAAATAAATTCAAATTTCATGGGCCAGACCCTAGAACAGTGATGGTGAACCTTTTAGAGACTGAGTGCCCAAGCAACAACCCAAACGCACCTATTTATCACAAAGTGCTAACACAGCAATTAAACCTGAATGCTGAGCTTTTAGTTTAGAAAAACCAACTCACACATTAATGTCTTTTGTTTTAAAAGAAAAGCAAATAGCACCTATGCTATAGGTTTGCCACCACTACCCTAGAATACGTGCTAGAAAACACTTTTTAGACCATCTTAAAGATTGTTTTTTGTTTGATTGTTTGTTTGTTTGTTTTTAGCAGTATCTTACTTCCTGAGAAGCATTCCTGCTCAGTTTCAGTCAATATTACAACAATCACCACCCAAACCATTGCCCTGTATGACAGATTAAAAACATCTGTTACAGTTTAGCCTCGCTTTTACACATTTTCCTATAGTGAGCATGCAGTTCCTTCTTTGAGAGTTCACTCTGCCTTGTACTTGCATGGTATTTTGTAAGCACTCCAGCCTCTGAAATCACCCTACCATCAATTTCCTGGTTCATAATACTACTTTTCTCCTAGCATAAATGGTGGGAATCCTAGTCACTACCAAATTTATTTGATTCTGAAACCACATCCAAAGTTTTCCTATTTCAGCTTCAAGCCTAATACATGGCTTTGCACCAAACTGCTGTTATTGATAAAATAAAGTATTAGGAGTTTTGTGTTTGCTTTTTTTAACTTTTTTTTTTTTTTTTTTTGGTAGTGGTGGTGGTGGTGCATGTTTGAAGTACATAATGATTACATGCCTCATGGAGAGCTGGTACATAACACAAATTGTACATAACACAAATCAATTCTTTTTTAAATCTAATTCCTCTCCCCTTCCTCAGCCTTCCCTTCCTCTTTTGGTTCCCTTCCCTTTTGCAAAACATCTATCTGCTTTTGTCTTTGCTCGTTGCTATGATATGGAAGGATCCAATTCATGACTGCCATACTAAAACTGAGTTTTTTTTCCTAGCAAATAATGTTAGAGTTTAAACAATCAAATAAGTGCCTTTCACCAGATTTATTTCCCCAGGAGCCCTTTTCCTGTGAATCTGTATTACCTTTGTTCAGGACATGCAATTGCCATCAGAGAGGAGCTTCCAGTTACAGAAGAATATCAATTCCATTACTTTAGATTTACTGAGCACTTCTTTCGTTCCAGTGTATTTTTCTTTCCTATGCTTGTCCCTTGTTCTCTGAGCCCTGCTTTATTCTAGGACTCCCTGTCTTCTCCATTGCTAGAATCAATAGCTTGCAGATGTCTAGTGGCCAGCCTAGATCTGGGGAAAATGCCTCTAGAAAGAAAAGGTACGAGACTCACAGAATCTTGTTGGATCAGCACCTATGAATAACATGGATCCAAGTAACTGTACATACTTCTGAATCTGCTGGTATAGGTCAAATTTTGTCTACAACTATATTTTTGCTTTCATGAAGGATTTAAAGTTTCCCTGTGAGTGTAGTATTCTATGATTTTGAAAATTTTGGTACACTAAAATTGGTAAAATTAGGAGCTAATATATGACACACTGGGGGGGGGGTCAGTCTGCTCTTAGCCTCCTGCTCTATTAAATACAGTGAGGCCAGAAAATATGTGGCCTCCATTACTATAGCGACATCACTAATTCATCACAAAACCTTTTCCTCAAAAGTCCAGACTAGAACTCACAATCCTCACCATAGACATCTAGCTGGGTACCACCCATCAGTCAAAACTCGCTCAAAAACAATGCAGTGTTCATGCCATGTAAGAAGTGGGAGTAAGCCCATTTCCTCAAAAATTTATTATCAAAATTTACATTTTGTGTGAAAAGAAAGAAGCAAAGAAAGAACCCAGAGGCAACAATAGGGCCCCTACCATAGTTCTCTCACAGCAGCGTATTAAACTAAATTAGATTTATTAAATTAGCTAATTGTCATGTTGGAAGGCACAGGCAAGCTGATCCTGAGATGAGAGACAAAACAAATAGGTTGCAGCAGAATGGATGGGGCACTGGGGAAGCATTTAGCCTCACTAAACTCTAGGAAGCCCATCCTAATGAGATGCACCAGGGGCAGCGGAATCTTAGAAGTCTCCGAGCTCAGCGAGCATGCCCTGGGACCAAAGACCCATCTAGAAAGGATCAGCCTCTCCAACTGACACGCAGGGAGATTAATAAAATGTTTAACTAGTGGTAAAATTTATCAAGCCAAACATGCCAATCCCGGCTGTATTTGCTATAAAAGCAAAGTCCATAATGAGAGGAAATATTCTGACAAATGATCAAAACAAGATTTAGGGTTTTAAATTAAGGAACATAAGATTCCCTAATAGCACATTTACCTGCATATTTCCTGTACAGAGTATATCCTCCTTTCAAAAGGGAATTAAAGGAAAGAATTCTCTCGCCCCGCTTTTTGTTTTTATTCTGTCATTACAAGGGCTGTTTGAAACAACCTTTGCAGTATTACAGGGTGTGGCAGTGCAGGCCTCCTCTGAGACCACCACAAGCTGCCCTCTGCCCTCTTACAAAGGCTGGTTGTCAACAATGACTGAGGACTCAACTACACATAATGGCAGCCAGGTGGTCTTACAGTTCCTCAAATCTCCTTTTGTCTTGTGAGCATGTTAATATCAGGGGGGAAAAAAAAAAGAAAAGTCACACTTAAAAATAGCATCATGAACATCTTTGTTTTCTCCATTTGGACTTCCTACTGGATTTCATAAAATGGCAGCTATCACCAAACACAGTCATTTCCTTCGCAGGTGTTACAAAACCCCAGTAATTTCATTGTTTTTCATTCTTTAATTCAAAATTTTAAATTTCGAGCATGACCATTTTCATCACATTTTCTCTCTAATAGAAAGCCATCACTGTTTTTAAAAACACAGGGTTTAGCTGGGCATAGTAGTGCACACCTGTAATCCCAGCACTGGGGAAGCTGAGGCAAGAGGATCACTGCAAGATCAAGGCCAACCTGGGCTACACAGTGAGTTCAAGGCTGGCCTAAACTACATCATGAAACCTTGTCTCAAAAAACCAAAAGGAAAAAAAAGGGGGGGGGAGTAACTTTTTTTAAGATCTATCAGCATAGTCCTGTATATTATTAGACTTGCATCAATAAGGATTTCATGAATCAGTTATTATTGATTATTTCAGGAAGTTGATGTCATTTTCAGCCACTTAAAATACCCGAGAGGTTCAATGGGATCCATTCCTCTGAAGATTCAGTTTAATGTGGGATGTTGGGTTTTTTCCACTTTCAGACACATTTGTCCTGCACTGTGGTATTTGTACAGATGACTGAGATGAAGTATAATGTGAACACATGCTACATAACATAAAATATTATCATCTGCGTGTTTCTACTTTCTTCATAACTTCAATTACTCAAGGTTTTATGTTATAATTGGGATCCTTGACCTTACCAGGTTTAGAGCTTCACCATCAGACTTCCCTATTTATGAAAATATATTTCATTCTAAACTCTCTCACAGGAGCACACTATTGCTTCCACTTCTTCGTTAGCACTGTGTGTATTTTGTTTAGATTTTTACCCATGCCCATATGTGTAAAGGGAAATCTCGTGACCCCACTGAGTGGCCCCAGTGAGAGCTCCCGCTAAGGTTCTTGACTTCAGTCTTTGCGTGTTTTGCCACTGGTTTTTGTGGAACTTCCAGAACATAGCAACTACAGGATGGAGTCGTAACCAGAGACAGGGATGCAATTCTCCAGAGAAGTTTGTGTCACGAATGTTCTCCACAGGCAACTTTTACTTGCTTAACAGAGCTTAGAAATATATGACTGAGTCTGAAGTACAGCCGTAATATATTTAAGCAACAGCATCATAAATGAAAAGAATTCCTTTACTGATAACATGAACCCTTAATTAGCATATACAAATTAGATACCTTTTTTTTTTTAAAGTTACGTCGAAATTTCTTATTAGTATTCACTTTAGATTGTTTCTCCAGCATTGTTTGGTATTATTTAAAAATAATAAAGTAACAAATTTTAATATCAGTGTATGAATAAAAATCACAATGCAAACAATTTAAAATGTAAAAAATAGTATTAATAATTTCTCTTATAGTTTTCCAGAGTTTATCGAGAATTCTTTCACCAAAAGTCATAAAAGCCACCTAAAGTCCTCTCATTTCTGCCTTCTAATTAACGTATATTTCAAACATATAGACAAGCCATGCAGATTTTGGAATTAGGCTGATTTTAGATTTCAGCCACAAAGCAGGTTCGGGCTTGGCTGCCTTTAGCTAACTTCCCTCGGGGCCAAGGATCTGCTCCCCTGGTCACTGTCTCCCTCACCAGGGCTTTCACTTTCATTCTCATCCCATCCCTCAACCCCCGGCATCTCTGCTTCATGGTGTCCTGCCAAACCATAGGCACGAGACAAGCAACAGGCTTGGAAGAATGGGAACATAGAGATTGATTGAGTTCGTTTTTAATCTTCTGCTACAACTTGCTGGTATGCATCCTAAAATGGACTTTTCCTGGTACTGAATTTTACATGGTAATTAAAAGTGTTGTAGTGAAAGAGCAGCATTGTGTTATACTTTATTTATCTTTAGTCCATTTAGAAAGGAGACTGATTTACTAAAATCATTTCCTGATGATAAACTCTTTGTTGATTAGCTTGTGTCAACATTACAAAATACATGTACACTCACATAATACACAAACACTTTACTTAGATAAGAGCCTAAGTCTAAAATATAATGTAGTCTCATCTAATAAAATAATGAAATGGGCTTTTTAAGAAGTTTTTATCCTAATTCGTACGTTCTTTGTTTGAAGACTATGAAAGGAGATGTAAAACCCTGTAAATTTTCATGCTAGTGATTTCCAAAGCAAACTTACATCAGCCCCAAACTGGAACTTCCTACAAACCCAAGAAATTCTCAGAATGATTGACTAAGACAATCCGTTCCTTTTCTATTTCACAAACCAAAGTCATGCTTTACGATTTGTGACATACTTAGAGAGAAAACAGAATAAAGGTCTTAAACTACTGAGCAAGATAAGGAGCTTATGATATTATATCAAATGATAATGCAAACCACAGAACTTTATGGTGAGGCAGAAAAATATACTGTGTATTTCCCCAGAGCTGGAAATGATGTTTTGATCATTTGAAGTTAGGAAACACCTAATTCTGAATGAGTGTTTATTTGGTTCGTACACTCAATTTAATTACTGTTCACTTTAGTCAGGAGTGATTCTGTTGGTTTTCAGTATTAATTAATTTATGTAGCATGAGACTGAATTGCTAACTTTGTCCTGATCATCTTGTACATTCTGCAAAAAAAAATCCTGAGCCTTCCATTCCTTGTAATCATCCACCCTGATTGGCCCATGTCACAATCGCACAAATTTGTAGTATTTTGTTTCCTTAACTATTGCATAATTCAGGAATGCTAGCTGAACAGGAGAAAAACAAGTTGGCTGGGTTGTAACCATTTAGAATGTTTGAACTGGTTTGAATGGATGCACATTACTTCAGAGAGTCTTTGTCTAACATTACTCCTCAGAACCAGGGAAGCCAGCATTCTAATCTCAAACTCTGACATTCTTTGACAAGTTACTTTAGTTCATTGCATCACTCTGACCTTTACATAGTGAAGATGCTATGTATCTAGTGTACATGAAATCTTCCATTGTATGTTTAGAATACTTCACATTGATGAAGTGGTCTTCTCTTTAAGACTTTTTATATGTTTTCCAAATAAAATCAACTTAACCGTTTGATAGATGCATAGAAATGTGTACCAAGAAACACAGAACTAACATATTATGCCACATTTTGAGATGTAATAATAGTCTTTATTTGCTAGTGGTTACTTTGTACCCCAGACATTGTGTATTGTCTCATTTAACTCTATAGCATCTTTATCAAAATATTATTCCTATTTTCATGGAATAGAAATAGGGCCTTTAAAAGGCTAAGAAAGTTTCCCAGGCTCACCCAGTGATTAAGTATCAGTATCCGGACAATGGTACAAATATCTTGTTTCCCAAACTTGCCAAAATCAAATCATGTCAGCATTGTATCTCAGAGAGGTCTACGTGAAAAAAGTCATCAAATTGCCTGGTTGGAATTTAATTGTCCTATTACCCAACTGTTTCCTTTTACATTTCTGACACTACTTTCACATACTAATCTTTTTAGTGGATATTTGATATTTGGCTATGCAAGAGATAAGAATTCTCTTACCCTACTTGTGGTAGCAACTTCTCAACCTCAATTTGTAGATCTACCTTCCCAGTCTCCAGATTGTGGTGGAACTGAATGCAAACATTAGCAAATATCCTGAGTCAGGTCATGCCCTCATGCTTTACAGTCAATTTCACTGGCAAAATTTTCTTCTTACTCTATGCTCCTCACAACCTACAATGGGGAAAATAGATGAGATAATGCGAGCACTTTCCCCTTTATTGTGCATATAGCATCACCACTTCTCTAAATTTTATAGGCAAGGCCATCAATTCAGCTACAGAGACCAATTCTTACAGTGTATTTTACCAAAACATCTTGCTTAGGCATACCAGTTCTCTTATGAAAACACAAAATCAAAGCAGGTCTTAAAATGTCAAGCAGATACTTTTGCCTCCAAAACAAAATCAACCTATAGTTCTGACCTCATTTCCCTTGGGAAACTTACAGTAGAAAAAACAATTTGCTTAAATTTTTTTAGTTGGTTGCATAAGGTTCACAGGCCTGAAGGTAGCCAACAAATTTGCTATTTTAATCATTGCATGAAGCCAAATATCTCTGGCCAGTTTCATCATAAAAGTATCTATAGCTTCTACTCCCATGAAACGTGCCTAGTGAAGCTTTAAGAATAGTGTAAACATAGTTAGCTACGTTTTAAAAGAAATTCTTAAAAGAAATAATTTGAACAGAATCATGTTAGTTTGCCAACTTTAAATACTCCAGTGTTTTTCCATTGTGCACAGGATAACAGTCAAAACTCATTTTTATACTCAGTCTCCAGTACCCATTTACCTCTTTCCAAAATCTTAAAAATACATCCAAGATTAGAACAGATCCTTTATTATACCCTCCTACATAACAACGTTTTTTATTAAAGAATTTATCAAACTTTATAATTTTAATGTACATCTGTGCATTGGCTTAAAGGTCATCTAAATTTATTGCCCTGTGGGTGCAACAGCTTAGTTTATCACTGTGTTCTTAACACTTCAGAATATTCTGGCCAATGACGAATGTTTGGTGAGTAAACAAATGAATGAATAAATTAAGTGAGAAAATGTAATATCAAAAAGTCAGTAGTAATCAATGACTTTTTTTTAAGTACTTAACACTAATTGAAAAAACATATATCCATGATGGTGCATACCTGTAATCCCACCACTCTGAGAGGCTGAGGCAGGAGGAGGATTGCCAGTTCAAGCCTAGCCTGGACAGCTTAGTTATTTAGCAAGACCCTGTCTCAAATTGTAAAATAATAAAATAAAAGATGGCTGGAGATGTAGCTCAGTGCAAAGCCCTGGGCTCAGTCCCTAGCAGTGCATACACACACACATACACACACACACATCATCTAACTAGAAAAACAAAGTTTCCAGAAAAAAAAAAAAGAGTCATTTGTTGTTTTGCTAAACACATAATGATACAGAAGGACACATAGACTCTAAAAATGTACCTAGATTAACAAATTCTTATCTTAATATAAATATCCCTGCCATGGTTATCCTGGATCACTTTTTCCTTTGTAATTGCGAAGTTTAGTTGTTCACAGAACATTCCAAAGAAGGAAAAATGTTGTATCATTACATAGCATCCCTTAAATACCAAATATCATCAAGAAATGTCAAAATTTGGGTTCAAAGTGAAACCAGAAAATAATTTTGAGACATACTTTAAGCATACAAAAACTAATAATAATCCTTCACCCAATTTAGTTTAAAAATGTTAATAACATTTCTGGCCTAAAATGGATAGTGGCTGAGAGGGAAAAGAAACAAAACAAAAACAAGTAAAACCATTTCGTCTTATTTTTTCAAATATAAAAGCATGCCCTAAGCTGATGCATTTTCCACAGTGCTGTCAACAGCGGACCTAATTGCCTTTCATGTAAATTAAGAATATGTACCTTTGTTTAAGCAGTAATGTAGGTCAAGATGAGAGAGGTGGTTTGTTTTTTGGTTTTTGGTTTTTGGTTTTTTTTGTTGTTGTTGTTAGTTTATTTAAAGCTTTGAAAAGGCACTTAAAAGCATGGCTTGGAAGTTATTTTTGGCTTCCGTTTATTTAAGTAAGAAAATGTGCCTCCTTAAACTTTTTCATTTCCAGATCTCTCCTTTCCAATTGCAGCAATTCACTTCACACATTATGAAGGCATACAAAATATTTTATGGTTTTGTTATAAGACACTTGAGATTTTGGGTTGCTGATGTATATTTTTAAGTCCTTTATATTTGCTAAAGCTTCATGAATCTGAGGGTACATCTACAGGATAAATAGTGACTTCAAGCCATTTGCTGTGGGATTGCCTCTGTAGAATTACTACACATTTTTTCTCTCCTTCATTTGGGGTTTTTGTCAAAAAGAGTTATCGAATGATCCCACTTATCAGCTGAATTTTGAACATAGATTATGTCATAGGGAGGAACTTCTGACTGACCCCTTCTGGTTTATGACACCAGTGAGTTTAAGTGCGTGTAACCAATCATTGGCCCCCTGCGCACGGAAAATTGCGTCTCAGCAGGTTCTACCTGGAATCTGGTAAAAAGTTTTGTTCATTCGTTTCTGTGTTTGTTTTAAGCATTTCGTGCCAGGGGAGTATTGTGGACAATACACCACAAACAAAGCATAGTTTTAAAGATCAAAGAACTATTTTCCTCAGTTATACATTTATAGTAGAATAATACGTCATCTAAACCAAAGTGCACTGTAGTTGTAATCTGATGGTTGTCAAACTCTCATGAATACGATGTGCTAATAATAAAATAATTCCAAGATCCACAGAGGTAATGGAATTAGAAGGGTCAAAAATGCAGGCACTTTCTATCAAAAGAACTAATTCTTTACTGAAAGGTACTGACAAGCTACTTTATTTCATAGTAAGAGAGCATTGCAAAATTTTTTAAATGTGTTGCTGAAAATGAAGAAAAATAGCAAATATGAACTCTAGATTGGGGGAAAAACCAACATCCAAAAGGTTAACTATTAGTCACAAAGAAAATACAGAATCGAGACTTCTAAAGGAAACATTTTTCCTTCTAAAGCATAAAATACTTCTTTACAAAAAAATAATAATAATAAAAATGAAAAAATCTGCATGGCACTGGAGATTGAACTTAATGTTTTGCTTTGTATTTCTTTTGTTTACAAGAAAGTGAATTTTTTAAATGTCTGATTAAACACATCCATCTGGTGAAAGTTTTATGATGAAGATAAAGGGTGGAAAACATGAATAGTGGAGCAGAGCAACTTGAAAGTGTAAAATATTTGCTACCTGTTGTGGGGATGAGTTGGCTATTTACATAGTTATGTTTGCAGTATTTATTTATACTCTGCCTTCTTCCCAAAAAAGGGATTTATGGCATATTTATTTTCAGCCTTTAAAAAAAAATGACATGACAACTGAGCCTTGATGTAACTGATTTGTAAAATGAACTGTTACTTTGTTTGTAAAACTATAAATGCACATGGGACATTTTAAATGTTCTTTATATTATCCTTATTTTTGTATGAATGGTTATAAAAATAAAATATATTGAAGCTGAATGTTTAATTTTTAATGTTAGAACCAAACTTACATAAGTTTCAAAGATAAGAAATAAAAAAATGAGTGTTAGTTGGATCATTCTTAACATCCAACAACTGCTCACATTCTTCAGATTAAATAAACATGCAGGGTAGAGGAAGTTAATTAACAGGTTCCCCAGGTAATTTAAATCTTCATTGTTTAGCAGAAAACATCTTTCAAATCCACCTTGTAACATCATGTGCTACTCTGCAATTATGTTTTGTAAAGTTTCAAACATTCGTTTACCTGAAAATGTGTTTCTGCAGAAATAATTCAAAATTTGATTTATCCTTTTAATGATTTTGTTTTAATGTTGTGTCCAAATTTTAAATTTCATTACTTTTGTTACATGCAGTTGAAAGCAGGGTGATACCACCCAAATTAGCAAATTGAGCTTGTTATTAAAAATATCAGCAGGGTAAACAAATTAATTCAATGAAATCGTGACTGACAAGTATTTAAATAATGTTATTTCAATCAACAAAATTAATAACACTTTTTCATCTCACTTGCCATTTTAATTGTACCATTTATCAGGATAGGCAACAAACTAGGTTTTGCAACTTTACAATTATGAAAACAAATTCTGAAACTCACTACTGATTAAACAGAACTCAGAATTCTATGTATTCCATAAGTATATGACATTATCTATTGGTTACTGTCATTCATTTTACCTGCCAAGTTTTACATGAACCCTTTTAGGGCTCTCTGTCATGGATCTCTCTCTCTCTCTCTCTCTCTCTCTCTCTCTCTCTCTCTCTCTCTCTCTCTCTCTCTCTCATCTCTCCTCTCTTTCTTTGCATTACTGGGGATTGAACCCAGGGCCTTTGCACTTATATCCCCTTCCTTTTATTTATTTATTTTTTTTATTTTGAAGCAGGATTTCTCTAAATTACTTGAGCAGGATTGAAATTTGTCATTCTCCTGCCTCAGACTCTTGAAGCATTGGTATCAAAGCCATGAATCAGTTTCTTGTTTTCCATGGTTTTCTTGCTTCTGCTATGGCTATAGCAACAGTTTCCAGTGAGCCTCCCATTCTTCCAAGCTGTGGTCAGAGTAATATTCCAAAATCACAGACATCGTCATGACATATCCTGCTTAAATCCCTTCAAAGATTTTCATTAATCTCAGGGTAAAAATTAAAATCCTTACTGTGTACCACTGCCATTACTCAACCAGGGCTCTTCTTGACTCTTCAGCTTCCTGCTGCATCAATAGCTCTGAGCTCCCAACTCTTAGCCTTTCTGTTCTCCATTCTATCACAGAGCTACCCTTTCTTCTGGAAGAGTCTTCATCCACTTTTCTCACTTTTGCTCCCCTGGGCATAGGTAGATCCTATCAAGTTCCATATCTCTGTTCAAAATATGATTTCCTCTAGGATTCTTCCTTGGGCCTCTCACATGTTTCTGCTCCATGGTCCTATAGCGCTTACCATTGCTATACACACACGATGATAGGTACTTATGATTTAACATCTGTCTCTACTACATAATTTGATTAACATCTGTCTCAGCTACATGAGAAAAATGGCTGTATCTGGTTTTATTTATCTTTATAGCCCAGAAACCTAAAATAGTACCTGATATAATACACATACAGTCACATATTCTGAATAATGGAATGACTAAATAAGTACTAACACTTTTCAAAGAATCTGGCATCTTATGCATCTAGTTTCATCACTGCAGCAAGACCAAAGGAGCAAATCTGGAAACAGTTTTTATAGGAGCCTCTACCCTTTCCAGCTATGATCCAGTTATTAAAATGGGAAGTAAGACCAAAAAATATTATGCATTTCACAAATTAAAGAAGTCTTAAATACTTTTCCATCACAATTTTATTGAACTAATTTGTTTATCTTGCTGATATTTTTATAATAAGCTCAATTTGCTTTATGAAATGGTTTTGACAGTCAACAGAGCTCAGGGGAATTTTGCCAGCTTATTTCATGATGTGTTAAAAAGTGTGATAATCTAACCTGTTTCTTCCTATTGCATACTATGCACTTTTTAATAATAAAGTAATGAACCTCCTTACGTGCTCTTTAATTATAATTGGGAAAATAAAGATAATAGAGTTCTGTATAGTGTCATTCTGTGGAACTATAATTCATATTATCCCCACCTTCAATCTTCCCTCTGAGATATGTTGCAAGCACAGTTTTAGATGCTAGTCTGCACTGTGTAACCAAACTTTCATATCAATTGTATTTTCATAGTAGATAATTGTCTGGTATCCGCACAATAGGGTTCAATAATTTTTACGCAGGAGTGAGCTGCCACCTCATGAGCAGAGCAGCAACTTTTCTTGAATGATGTTATTTGTCTATTTTCATTGGCATATTTAAATTTCATCCACATACATTTTTTTCCTATGGTGTTAAACTAATCAATTTACACAGAAAGAATCTGCATCTTATTGTTATGTTCACTGTGGTTTGTTTCAAGATAAAATTGAAACTTGGTGGGGAGCATAGGACGTATTCACTATATAAAGACACTGAAGGTTTAAGAAAATTTTAATCATCCTTTAAAACCTAATAACAAAAACACCTAACATTATATTTTTCCAACTAAATCTGACTTTGCATGCCTATTTTCAATGCATTGTTCTGTCCTGCCTCATTTGCCTCCAGGTGGCCTGTGCTAATTGAGAAACTATTTGGCTTCAGAAGAATATGACCAGTTTCGTCTGAACCCAATTAATCTCAAGCACTCTTTGACAAAAATTCACTTAAAATTTCCTCTTATGAAGCAAGATTCTGTTCCTGGTCTTAAAAATAAATGATTTGAGCTCACTTGGACAAAACTATCATATTTTCACTTATAAATACAAATATTACTTATAATTTAGAATTTTAAATTATTTTAAAATCGACCATAATGTTTTCAGATTAGCATTTTAATTGTTTAAAAATAAATCATAATTCTAATTTCAATTTTAAATGACCTAGCCCTCTTCTAATGTTAACTCACCCTTATGATAAACCTACAGGAAGGTATCATTTCATCCCATTTTAAAGAGGAAGCAATTAAGGCACACAGAGTTTAAATTTTTCAAGGTTATATGGATATAGCTGTTATGTGGCAGAGCTGGAATCCATTCACCAGGACTTTGGTTTCAGAGTCTGTGCTCTAATCATCTTACACACATAAGTCAGGCAAGCAGCATCAGATGCAGCTGTTGCCTGAAAGCTTAGTAGCTCTGAGAACATCATGTGTTAGTGTCAGAGTCAAGCCTACAGCTTCCTTCAGCCCATCACATGCCTGCTAGAGCAGGCCTGATGCTTCAACAACTGCAGGTGAACACTCCACCCCAACTTTCAGTCAAGATCTGTGCTGAGTTACCAGCTTCTTGAATGTCTCCCTACACTAGACATTTTAAGAGATGAAAATCAAATCCAACTTTCCAGAAGCCCTGGAACACCTCCTCCAAGCCAGGGGTTTCAGGAGCCACGTGAACCCCTGTACCACAGAGTACTAGAGTGCTTTCTCCACCTCTCACTTGCCCTTCAGCCCACAATGGTTGGAACACAAGTGCACATGAATCCTGTTTTCTTGGTTCAAGATTATTTTTTTTTTACCTCCAATAAAGAAATGCTGATCCGTAGGCTTAGATTGCCACATACCAGAGGTGAAGTACTTTCCTTCTGTTCAAGAAATCATTTCTAATTTCAGAATGACTCATCCATTCTCCCATTCCTTGATATTTTTTAGAAAGCTTCCTTCATTTGGGTTCAACTATAGCAGTTATTCTCTATACAATAGCAGCACCATTGAAAAACATCATTTTTAGACACACAGCCATCAGTCTGAAGGAGGATGAAGGTTTAAAAATGAAAATACTAACCATACATATATGAGAGAGAGAATGAGAGACAGAGACAGAGAGACAGAGAATCCTATTTTTTCCCACTGTGTGAATAAAGAAACCAGATAAATTAATGTGAGACATTAGACAAATAGAAATGATCTATGCACACAAACATCCATGATATACATTCGGAGAGAGAGTCTGGGAGAGACAAGTATTACCAATATGATTGTAAAGAAACAAGTACTGGAATGTACCCTCATCCCCTCCACAAATTCTTGCTCTGAGAGCCGCTTTCCCTTCCCTATCTGGCATAATGCCTAAAAGAAAAAAAAAGCACTCAGTAAATATCTGTTGAATAAACTCATAAATTAAAAAATAGAAAGAAGGGAGTGAGGGAGAGACAGAAGGAAGGAATGAAAAGAGTAAAAAGAGAATAAAAGGGGGAGGGAAGGGCAGATCTAATCAGTCAACTGAATTATTCCATCCAGTCTCTGAAGCCATCTATTTCTTTACTCTTTCCTATGTCTATATGCACTTCAGTTTTTGTTTTGGGTTTTTTTTTTTTCAAAGTAAATCCCCACCTTAGGTTAGCCCAGCCTTTTATTTCCTCAGTTTGTGGCACGGTTTCTGAAGAAAATTATGAGACAACTCCCAACTCCATCCAAGATAAACCTATTCTGTCTACTATCCCTGAATCCCTACTTGGTCTCCACGCTCCCTGGATTCCTATTTGATCTTCCATAGCCCTTTATTTTTAACACCTCATCACATTCCCCAAGCAGCCGCTTGATCCTTTTCTACACTCTTCCACTTCTCAAGTCACTAAGTCCATCCTTGCCCTTCTGAAAAATTGATCTCTCTGGCACCACAAAGAAAATGCCATGCCCCTTTCTCCACCTGCCAAAATCCCACCTACCCCTGATTTTAGTTATCCCTCTGCATCCTGTTTTCCCTGGTACCTGCACCTTTGCTCTTACATT
>RJWM01010007.1:0-65421 GCA_004363535.1 Dasyprocta punctata | reverse complement strand
AAATATCTTAGCCAATTGTCCATCAGACAAAGGACTTCTATCTAAAACATATAAAGAATTAAAAGAAATCAGGCCCCTAAAATTCAAGGACCCAATCCAAAAATGGGCATCTGAGATGAATACATACTTCTCAGAGAAAGAAATACAAATGGCAAATAAATATATGAAAAAATGTTCAACATCAATGGTCATTCAGAAAATGCAAATTAAAACAACGCTTTCCATCTCACTCCAGAAAGAATGGCCAAGATTAAAAAATCAACCAACAACAAATGCTGGAGGGGCTGTGGGGAAAAAGGAACACTTCTCTACTGTTGGTGGGAGTGCAGACTAGTGCAACCATTGTGGAAATCAGTGTGGAGATTCCTCAACAAGCTAGGATTAAAGATCCCATTCAACCCAGCTATCCCACTTCTGGGCATTTTCCCAGAAGAATTGAAAACATCATACCACAGTGATATCTGTGCACCCATGTTTATAGCAACCCAATTTGTAATAGCCAGATTTTGGAAACAACCCAAGTGCCCATCAATTAAAGAATGGATAAAAAAGATGTGGTATTTTTATACAATGGAGTACTACTCAGCTATTAAGAAAGATTACATTGAGACTTTTGTAAGTAAATGGTCACATCTTGAGACCATACTCATAAGTGAGATAAATCAAACCCACATGTGTAAATACCATATTGTCTCCCTAGTGTAAGAAACAGAAAAGTATATATGATCCAAAATCTATAATAAATACTATGTAAGGGTAAAAAACAGCTCAAAGAGCAAAAGTAATTGGGAGGGAAAAAGGCAGAAAGAGGAAAGGGAAAAGGAAAAGATATAAACCTGTATGTATATGTAAGATAACTAAAATGAACACACTGCTGAACGTATTCATTATTGAGAAAGAACAATTAATACTTATATAATTAGATCAATTTTACATGTCTATATCTGTTAATGTAAGCAACCATTTTAAAGATAACGATACACAAGATTGCAACCATTGTCAAGTTTCTATCATCCGGTTTTGTTAACCTGCAGTGTTACTGTTGTGCATTTACTCTACTGATTTGTTTGTCTCTTTTGCTTGTTGTCTTTGTTATATATGTCTTTTTTTTCCCTTTGCTTAAATAAAAAAGAAAAAAAAAGAAAAAGAAAAAAGAAATAGTTTCTCTACAGGAGAAAAAAATATATATATGTAATTTGTAGGGATTTAGGGGTATTGACTAAAATGAATATATATATATATATATTGATATATATTGTTTTCTATTTTTTTTCTTTTCTTTTTTTGCAGCACCAGGGATCGAACTCACAAACTCATGCCTGCCTGAAAGGCACTTAAGTCACTTAAACCAAACTCCCGGCCCTTGAATATATATATTTATAACATCAGAGGATTTATTCAATAATATAGGATCAGAGGCAGAAGAGTCCACAATGGCCATCTGTATGTATGTATGTATGTATGTATTTTTTCAGTGCAGGGGATTATATTCAGGGCCTTAAACACACTAGGCAATCAGTCTACCACTGAGCTACCTACTCAGCCCCTATGATCCACTTTAACTTTCATGTGAGGTATAAAGTTTATCTTCTTATATGGAATTCCATTTTTCTAACATCATTTATTGAAAAGACAATGTTTGCATGAATTTCATACTTTAATAATTTTATTATAAAGTAGTTCAAATTGTAAGCAAGGGCAAATAAATTAATTGAAATTAACCAAATTTTATATTACAAGTATGTCATTGTCATCATGGATAAAGTTAACAGGGACATAAAGGAAAGAAGATATGTATTTTTTCCAAAACTATCAAAAGGTTTTATAGTTATAATTTAAAAGGAATTATTAAAAAATTAGAAAGTGGAGGACAGGAAATTCAACAGAAAAGTTTTTAAATTTATATGCAGACAATTCATCAAACATTCAAAACCTAAATATGATATAGGTCATGCTCATTAAAATAGTCTTGAAATATCATTATACTATATCTGAAAAAAAAGTTGGATAATGCTGATGTTGTGGGAGGTGACATTAAACTATTCACAGGTGTTGTTCTTTGGATCTGGAATATCCTCAAAACTCTCTGTGAGGGTTTGCCCCTGGGATGATGCTATTGGCTGGTGGAGGAACATTTAGGAGGTTTAGGCTCGATGGTATAGCCCTGGAGATTTGCCTTCAGAAGAACAGCTCTTCTGGAGCCCTTTCTATGCTTCCAGTTGGCACCATGGCCATTAGTTGAATGGCTTTGCTCTGCTTCACACTCTATTATATACTAGATTCTTAAGGTCAATCAGTCCTGGAATGAAGCCTACAAAACTGAATGAGCCAAGATAAATCTCTTCTGTTTATAAGTAAAAGATCTTAGATACTTCTGCTATCATAATGTAAAATAAACTAAGGTATCAGGATTGCAAGTTGCATTACAGTCTAGAGCAAACTCAAGAAACTGTATTTGTGTGTCCTAGATAGAACTTAAGAATTTTATTCCTGGGTATTACTCAATGGTAACACTAAGACAATACTATAAGCAGGCACACCTGAGGAAGCTCACGCTTCTGTTTTTTAGTTTCAGCAAGTTAAAGGATAATCTGGGTGCCCCTCAATGGAGAAAATATAGTGCCTTTCATACTTAAATATTACATAGAGATTGGGACCACCAGTCATATGATTTTACTTGTACATGAAGCAAGACATAAAAACTTTAATGGAAACAGCAGGAAAAAGAATGAGGTGTATAATACCATCTATGTAAATCTTATTTTATGGTCAAAATATAGCAAATGATTTGCAAGAACGCATAAAAACCACAAGATACTCATGAAACTATTAGAAGAGTTGCCTGAGTGAAGAAAAAGAGCTTGAAAATGAGATAGAATACACTGTTGTGATTAACTGCAAAGTATGGGTGCAGAAAGTAGAACATAAAAGAGATTATCCAAAAAAACAGTGTGTTCATGTGTACGTGTGCATGCACATACATGCATGAAAGTGTTTTATGGAGCAGTAGAATCTTGTGGTGTCAATGATAATAAATATAAGTACCATCAGGACTTCAGTTTAATTCAATGCTTTGCTATGTTCAGTGCGGTAAGAATTAGGTGCAAAGTGGGAGGGTACCAAAGTAAATACAGTGGGAAAGTAAACCACGTCTCTCTTTAATAGAAAGGAATCACTCTTTTCCCATGCTGTCCCTAACCCTTAAGATTAAACCTACTTAAATAAAAAAAAAAAAACCTACTTGCTTGTTGATACATGATAAATCATGCTGATAAAAAGTGTCATTGATATGATAAGAAGAAAATGCCACTCAACTATTTTTTTCTCCTAAAAGTCCATAGTTTCAGTCTAACCATGAAAAGAACAAAAAATAATTTCCAATACAGTACCATTTTCTGATATATCTGCCCCATATTCCTAAATATTGTTATCCACAACCAGAAACATTGGAGAAATTGTTATAGCCAAGAGGAGCTTTGAGAAGATATGACAACACTGTGTAATGTGATGACCCGAATGTTGTGATGAAACAGAAATAGAATATTCCAGGAAAATAAAGAGAAGCCAAATAAACTGTTGACTTCCACTAATAATATTGGTGTACCAATATTGGTTCATGAATTATAAAAAATTTGCTGTACTCATGTAAGATGGTAATATTAGTGGAAGTTATGCACAGTGGAAGTGGACATGTAGGAATACTCTGTACTCACTGTTCAATATTTTTATACATCCAGAACTCTTATGAAAATGAAATGTACTAATAAAAATAATTGAATAGAGTTTTTAATTAAAAATATGATCTAGCTTAGAACCATTTCTCTGGACTATTATCTGTTTTCTGACTTAGTTTCTAATTCTTTCACTTTATACATTTAACACATCTATTCAGTTGTCACTAGATATTTCAATATATTAAACTATATTTTAGTTTATTTATACTCTCCACATAATTATTCATTTGAAGTTCTCTCTACACTGTAAGTCAGGGGATTCTGCCTTGTGTTTCTCTATCCTGAAGAAAATATATTAAAAACATTATTCTAGTCTTATTTGCAGTTCAACTTTATTTTCACTCTACTTAAAAATCCCTTCAGTTTAAGGACCAAATTATGTGGATGTATTATTATTTTTCTTCCTTCTAATGCCCACTAATTTCAAATTTTTCTTTTATCTTTTATTGTGGCATTTGGCACCTGGCTCTCCATCTCAGCTCTTGCGTGCTATAATGGAATGTCACCACTAAGCATATGTCTAACCAAGAGAAAAAGTGTAGTAACTGAATCTCTGAGTAGGTAGCTGTTTCCTCATATCACCACATTCTTTCATTCACATAATCCTGTGAAATAATGATCCTCTATTCCTTTAAACTCATCTTTTCATGCTTCAGCTCATCATCTAAAATTTTTTCACTGAACACCTACAATAGCATCATACCAAAATGTGTCCCTAGCCTGTGTGTTTATTTATCTACTACAACTCTGTCAGGGCAATCTTTTAGATTCAATTGAGTTTTTACTATCATCCTTTAAAAGTCATCTATTGCTTCCCACTGTGTGAAAAATGAATCCTAATTTGTGTGTTAAAAGGTCTGTCTTTGTAATTGGTTCTTAGATAACTGTGAATTCATCTTCTATTTATACTCTCAAACTCTGCAATGAAATTTTATTATTCTTTTCCTAAACTGCTTTCCAAAGTTTATTTGTGCTTCAATAATACTATAATGTCATATGAAATAAAACCACAAACTTCAGCAACTTACGATGGCAACCATTTATTTCTCATACAGGAATCTGTGTTGAATTAGGCACCTGTACCTTAAACTGAAGGTTCTGTTATCTGGGACAGCTCTGCATATTTCTCTGTCTCTGTCTCTGTCTCTGTCTCTGTCTGTCTGTCTCTCTCTCTCATCGATGATTTAAACACAGTAATTTCTTTCTTTGGAAAGGGTAGAGGTTTATGTCAGGGACTAAAAATATATAGTGTCATGTAATGTCTCTGAAGGCATAAACAGTTTTTTACTCCCATCTTTCATCAGTGAAAGCAAGTCACATGGTTAGACCAATAAGGCAAATACTAGAGGAGTACCTACTGCCAAGGATTAGTCCATAGTCAGTGTATACATGAAGTACAGATGAAAAATTGGATCAGTATTTCTATTTATGAAAAATTCAGTTCACTTTAATTTCTTTATTCCTTTGGATATACTGTGCTCTTTTCCTTAATACCATTTCATCACTAACTATGCAATCTGTTTAATTACTAATCATTACCCAATATGCAATTAAGTATCATTTTCTCTGAAACTTCTCCAAACAGGTAGACTAAAAGTATTCTTTCTCTTTGCTACCATAGCACTTTAAAAATTCTTCTGTACAGGTGTTTCATTAAGTCATTATAATTTAGAAAGACTATTATTCACATATTTGACTCCTCTACTGAGTAAATAGGGGCTATAGTATATAAAGTGATAGACATTTCCTTTGTTGTATCCATGATATCTGCCCAGCGAAAACTGAAAGATTAGATACATTTCATTCCAATTGTACATCTGAATAATTCTTGGGTCATATTCATGAGATATAAAAGTCATCATCTAAAAGGAGATAGGAAAAATAGAAAGTACTTCTATCACAAGACTCAAACTACTGTTATTGTGTCATATGATAAATGTGTGTGTGTGTGTGTGTGTGTGTCCTGTTTTCAAGCTTACACACCAATCTGAGGAGAAAAAACTTTGTATAGATGCAGAAAGACAATTTTATACTTTTGAGAGCTTTTTAGAAAAAGATAGGATCCTGGATAGGACATGTAAAACTACAGAAAAGGGATAATTGCTGAAGCTTACCTTAAAAGTACGTCCGTATTTTCATTACTCAATAGGTTAATTTAAAGTCTTCTTACTTAGCTCTGATCTTTTTTTTTCCTTTGAGGCTAAGATGGCAAGGAAATATGCTCATCCATTTGACATTTAAATAGCACAGAAAATGACCAAACAAAATAAGGAGAAACTCTGAAAGAAATACTTAGAAATTTTATTTCACATATGTTAATATAAAAAATGGCACTTAAATTAGTTTCATAGGGATAAAGGATGAAAATAAGATGTTTAGAACAATTACTTTTATCATTAAAATAATTAGTAATCAGTCTGGTCTGTAACTGAGGCAAAAAATTAGTTATAGTCATTGAAAGCATATATATATATATATATATATATATGTTTTTGTATTTGACTCTTTAGGTAGCTATTATAAAATAATCTATAAATTATATATCATATATATATATATGGAGAGAGAGAGAGAGAGAGAGAGAGAGAGACAGGTGACTTGACAACTGGTGGTTAATTTGTAACACCCATGTGAACAGAATCAGTGTGGTTCTGGGTGTTGATGGTCCACCTGAGGATTGTTGCCAACAGCATAAAAAGAGAATTAGAGAGGAAGATGGTGTGCTGCTGATTCTCCTGGAGGAGCATGTTGCTCTGGGTTTTCTGATATGAACTCAGATGTCACTAATGGAGTAGCTCTGGACCTTGTTGTCATTGGGAATGGCTGCAGTTCTCTTTGGGGGAACTCTGGTCCTTACTTTGAGCATCACTTCCTGACTCCAATGTAAATCCTTCAGCTTGCTGGCTCACATCCTTCATCCTGCTGGTGCAGACTCTAGATTTCACCACTTACCTTTCAGCCTTCCCAGTGCAGATCCATGAAACAGACTTGAATAAGACATTTTCATGGGCTTAGGCCTCTCTCTAGTTGAACTTGTGAGTGGTACCGCCATGGGCTCTAGGTCTTCAACTGGACTTATGCAGGACATTGCCATGGGATCCAGGTCCTCAACTGGATTCTTTAGGTCTCTAGTGTGTGGACAGATACCCTGAACTCTTTTGTATTTGACTCTTTAGGTGGCTATTATAAAATAATCCTATAAATTATGTATCCTGTATTATATTTTTTCCCTTGCAAGCCCTGAATACAACAGAAAGTATTATTTCTTGGAAATAATTTTGTCTCCTGACTTAATAATGCCACATTCACAATAATATTATTTGAATAATCGAACTTCCAGAGCATCTCATTAGCAGTATCAATGCAAAAGACTATATCATTTTGTTTTATTACTTTTCTCAAGGCAAAAATATTCATTCAAATTTCAAGTTTTAAGTATAAACAGAATGACAGTTCCACAGATAATCTATTTTACCTGAGATTTAAAGTTGGTGTTATGGTTTGTATTCCTATGGCCCCGCCAAGTCTCATGTAATCATGGCATGGACATGGCTGAGTCTAGCATTCATGATTGGTTTTTCTGGCCAGTGCCACATTGATGATGTGAGTGCTGCACCTGCCCAGGAGTGGAATCAACACACAGTATAAGGGCAGGAAGAATGAGTGTCTTCTCTTTCTTGCCAGTTTGCACCTTGCTGTCTGTGGCTGCCATGAATGGCTGGCCCTCGGCCATGCCACCCTGCCTTGCAGCCAGCTGAGTATGGACTGAAACCCCCAAGAACTGTAAGAAATAAATTTTTCCTTCCTTCATTTTGGGTGTCAGGCATTTTGTCTCAACAATGAGAGAAAAGTAACTAAGACACAATTTGGTACTAGTGGAGTGGCATCATTGCTGTGAGTAACCCTGACCATGTGGTTCAAGAGCCTTTGAGAATTGCTTGTGGAAAGAATTTGGAAAGGTTCAGAGATGTCACTGAAAGAGTGGTGCTGGAACAGCTTAGACTGTTCCATATGGGATATCTGGTCAGAGCTCAGAAGACCAGAAGGCTGATAAAAAGCCTGCTAGTAAGGACCAAGCTTGGGAGGTCTCTGGTGGGAAGAAGGACTGCATTGGTTGTTGGGCTCTACATGATGTGTGTTATGGCTTGGCAGAAAGTTTGTCTATGTTTTGCTCGTGTCTAGAGACTTTGCCTGAGACTGAGATTAAGGGCAATGGACTGATTAATCTGGCAAAAGAAATTTCAAGGCAGTCTAATGTTGAAGTGGTGGCATGGTTATTGTTGGGGAATTTTAGCCAGATTTATGTTGCAAATTAAGAGCAAAGAACCCAGTATGGTGATTTAAAACATTGTGAGTTTGGCCAGAAAGCTGTAGACTATAAAGAGCTGAGACCATGATTACTGAGAAGGAACAAAAAATGAAAGAGATGGCCTGGGGGCATTCCAGGAAGCTGCAGAGCACCACATTCCAGAGCAGCAACAGAGGCCACAGGAGGTTCCAAAATCATGGCAGCTGCACCAGATTCCAGAATGGTGGCAGCATAGAAAAGCTGTTCCATACAATCGGGTTCAGAGAGCTTAGCAATGCAGGCACTGAGCCCATACAGCCAAGAGAGATAAAAGCCTGGCTACTACTCCAGTTGGCAATGGACGTGGGCAGCATCCACACAGCACTGGTTTTAAATGCAAGGAAAACGCACAAGTTCTGAGGTTAAAGCAGCTTCCGCTCCAATTTCAGAGTGCCTGGGAGGCCAGAAAGTACTCCCCTGAGAGGACAATATGTAAATATGTAAGGGTAAAGCCAAAAGTGCAGTGGAGATCCCACAATTTTGGAAAAGCCAGGAATGTTGGTCATCCAAGGACAGCTGCAAAAACTGGGCAGAATGGGCTTAAGAGAAAAGCTGTAGGAACTGGAATCCCTGGAAGTGCCACGGGGTTGAAGTCACTCAAGCCCTTTGGAGCTCACAATTTGCCACAGATTGTTTCAGATGCTGGACCTGCAACTATAGGACTTAATATTTATCCTGCTGGATTTTGGACTTGCTTTGGTTCCAATGCTTTGTATTTCCCTGTGTGTAACTTTTGGAATGGTAATATTCATCTTGTGCCATTGTATTTTGGAAGTGTTTAACCTTGTTTTCATTTCTATAGGGTGTTACAGTTAAGAGTTTGCCATGGATTTTGGAGGACACTTGGAACTTGGACTTTTCAGCAATGCTGAAACTGCTAGGACAGTGGCAACTCTTGGAGATGGACTAAATGTCTTTTGTATAAAGGATGTACATGAGTCTTTGGGGGACCAGGGATGGAATGTTATGGTTTATATTCCTATGGCCTTGCCAGGTCTCATGTAATCATGGCATGGATGCAGCTGACTCTAGCGTGTTTGATTGGTTTGTTGTCTGGTGCTGGGATTGATGGTGTGATTTTTGCACCTGCCCAGGAGTGGAACTGACATACAGTATAAGGGTGGAAAAAAGACGTGTCTTCTTTCTCTTTCTAGTTCATGCCTTGCTGTTGGTGGCTGCCATGAATGACTGGTCCTCAGCCATGCCACCTTGCCTTGTAGCCAGCTAAGTATGGCCTGAAATCCCCAAGAACTGTGAGAAATAAGCCTTTTCTTCCTTCATTTTGAGCATCAGGTTTTTTGCCTCAACAATGAGAGAAAAGTAACTAAGACAGTTGGTATGTACAAGAAGATAGGAAAAATAGAAAGTATTTTATTTTTTCTATTTTAAGACTCAAACTGATATAATCCTACCATATGACAGTGGCTACAACTAAATAGATTATAGTCAGATTTCCAACCTGTCAGTAAAATCAATATGAATTATGAAATTAGTGATTATATGATATAATTTAAAATGACACTAAGGTGTCTAGTCTCTGTAGTAAGGTATTATATGTAGTTCATTATAAGATGAATCCATTATCATTGGTTATTAATTTAGACAAACTCTCATATATTATTTTCTTATGTTACAAATGAAACCTGTTGTGAATTTTATTTTTGAAAACCTATATATAATATTCTTAATCTTCAATCTATTGTTCTCTAGACAAATGTTAGAATAGAATGAACTAAATGAAGAACAAATAATTTTTCAGTAATAAAATAGTGAACATAATTTACAACTTATCCTAACTACCAAAAAACCCCTCCTCATTTCCTAAGGCAAGTAAAGAAGTAATACAAACCAGAATCATCTCATTAAATTTAAATCTGAGTTTAGACATGTGTTATAATAGTTACTTTTATAACCACCATTTTGTCATACTTTCTAGAATCACTCATTTGACTCTTTGACTCCATCGTGGTCATTGTGAGGCCAGGTTACCAGTTGGAGCAAGAATTAATTCAGGCCCATGAGGAATGGCTGAAGAAATACTTCATAAGGCAGACTATTTCAGAGTGACTATTTTAACATATTCAGCCACTTGATTAATGACTACCTTTTAGCCACTCCCTTTCCCAAATTTATAGATACTCTGCTCACTTGAAGAAATAACCTGAAAAACGGAGTTGTGGTAAATAGCTCTGTGCTTTCTTATTGCTGTTCCTTAATCTTTCTACAATATATACATATATGTTTTCCAAGAACTCACCTGTATTGGTGGAGGATGCCTCCCCACAGAGGACAATGTATTCATTTGACACTTACTAAATGAAAGGATAACATGCTGTTTTAAACACATGTTTATTTAAGATTTAACAAGTTAATGTAAAAATTTTCCACTGGTAATATTGTTAAATGAATGAACTAATTTGTATTTCATGTTTTTATTGGGAAACATGAAATAAGAAATTGGGCAGATTATGTGATGATTTATAACTTCTGATCATCTATTGTATCCATCCCATCCATGCATTTTCCATTGAAAAATCCATATATGGTCAAGACCCAATTCACTGGGACAGAGAGAATTATCCTACCGCAATGGTACAAAAAAGGGACAGGATCATCCAAGTGGGTATGTCAAAATTATGAAGCGTGATGAAAAATATGATGAATATTTAAATAAAAAATTACTGTATGTCTCACTTACTTTTTTCATCACTGAAAACAAAATACCTGACACCCAAAGTTAAAGAAAGAAAGGTTTATTTCAGCTCACAGTTTCTAGAAGTTTTAGTTTATAGCTGGCTGTCTCCAATCCAGAACACATCCAAGGAGAAACAGTCCATGACTAAACAGGCAGAAGATAACAAAGTAGCAAACAGTAACAACAGCAGCAGCAGCAGCAAAACTGTCCTCCCCTCTGACCCTTAATAGTCCATTCAGATTATAAACCTATTGACTGGTGCCACCCATCCCCAGGGTGGGGTACACCCAGAACTGTGCGAATTCCAGTCAATGGACTAATTCAGTGCCACATGCCCTTAGTCCAAGTATTACACGTTCTGTATACAGCCATCTCTGAAAACCCCTACCTGTGAATGAATGAGGGTTGCGGGGTGGGGGGGGGGCATTTAGATATAAATTGTAACACAGTAAAAGACATGTTGCATTAATTTCCCTCAAAGTACCTGCTTCCATTTCAAATACACTAAATGCTTTTGCCACTTTCTGAAGCAGTACTGGCAATCCTTTGTGAATGCCTTTAATTGCTCTGCCATAGTTGTCCCAGTGTCCTTAATGCATTCAAAATGTTTAACTTTCAGATCATCCTGATTTTGGAGAAGAGCCAAAAGTTGTGCAGTGCCACCTCCTGTGAGAACACTTCCTGATGTTTTTACTTGACAGTAAGTTTCCTGCCTTAAGTGATGTGTAACACAAAGTGTCAAGGTGGAGGACTACATAATATCCATTCTCTAGGCCATTCTCTGTGAACAGCATTTCTTAAACACTCTAATAAGCCCTTATAATATTTTGATCTCACCATAGTTTTTGCTGTGTACAAACTCACTTTGCACAATTCCACTGAGGTCAAAAAACATAACTAATATCACCCTGATACTGATGTTGTTCAACATGCTTCTTTTTTTGCAAGAGAACTAGTTGGTTTCTACTGAGAACTTGGAATGTTGGCCTCAAGATCATAACCATAGACTCTTGTTTTGTCTTTTGCGATGACATTTCTTGAAAAGGTAGAAACCTGAAGGGGCACAATTGTGCAATTCCAATGCAATGCACTATTTGTGATCTGTGACTTATGGCGCACTTTAAAACTCACTTTTTCTCAACCATAGTTCACAGTTGATTGAACCAAAAAGTTGAAACTTGTCACACATACTGTTAATGATTGTTGCTGCACCACTTCTTGCATTGGTGATTGCTACTCTTCTGATAGATGGCATGAGGAAACTATATTTACTGTATTTTCTGACTATACTTCATAAAATCATAGTACGTTCTTGGAGTAGGAGAACTAGACATTGGTGAACAACAAAAATTATTATAGAAACTTTGAGTCAGTAGCAGAAATTTTTTGCAAGATACAAAAGTTGAAATTTTTGTTCAGAAACAAACCTACAATAAAAGTGAATTTATGTCATGTATTGTAGTATGTTTGGGCCAAATTCAAAATTTACATTTTTTGTAGACACAATTATTTAAAATCCAAGACAAAAATCAAACAGGAATTTTATACATAGTTATACATTGAAAACTGTGCTTAAATCTTATCTCATTTGCTGAAATTTTAAAATTTATCCATCATGAATTAATATTTTAAGTGTATATGTAGATACATAAGCCCTGATGTTTTCTTCTTTTATAGTACTTGTGATAGAAATTGTTGGTTAGATAACATGTAAGAGCTAGCTCATCTCAATTGCTAATCTTGAAATATTGAGGTAAAAATACAGAAATAAATAAAATTAAGTCCATTACTATCTTATTTGTAGCTAAGGTTGGCCATGGACCATATTTTGTGGGAGCAGATTGTATATAAAAAGAAGCCTGCTTGGGAAGCTCTTTTAGTCAGTTTTCCATTCTTATAACAAAGAAACTGAAGGGGGCAATTATAAAGACGAGAAGTTTATCTCACAGTTCTGGAGGTCCAGGAACATTGGGATGGCATTAGCTTCTGGTGAGGTCTTTGTGGTGGTTAGCGTCACATGGCAGCAGCACCTGTGATCAAGAGAGGTGATGTGGATAGGAAGCACTAAGGTGGGGAAGGGGCCAGTCTTGCTCTTTAGCAAACAATGGCTTCCATGTGAGCCAACACCTCTTGTGAGACCTAACCCACTTCTGTGAAGTGGAGCTAATCCATTTATGGGAGTGGAATCCCCATGCCCTAATTGCTTTTCTTCACACCTCAGCCCTTAAAGATACCATTACCTTTCAAACTTACTACACTGGGCAACAAGCTTCCTGTACATGAACTTTCAGGAAGCAAACCATATCATTCTTCCTTAGGCACCCAAAATACATGCTCCTCTTCTCACAATATAGAATATTCATTCCTTGCCAGTAGTTCCCAAATCCTACCTCATTCTGGCATCTGTTCAAACAAGTCCTGAGTTAGACTTAAGGCAAATTCCTTCCAGCTGTTCTCTGTGAAACAAATTTGTGCTGCCTACTTCCAAGATGCAATGGTAAAATGGGAATTGGGTAAAGATTCCTATTCCAAAAAAGGAGAAGTAAGGAAGTTGACTGCAAGACCAAGTAAGTCCTAAACCTCACAAGGCAGACCTTAAATTTTAAAATAATGGTCCACATCCAGTATCACACATACACTGGGATGTGAGTGGGTCTCCAGGGATACAGAAAGCCTCAGCTCCACCACTGTGCTGGGCTCAGCCCAAAAGAGTGCTATCATCAGGTAGAGTCAGATACCTGCAGCTTTTCCAAATGAATGCTTTTTATTGTCCTTGGCATCATCTTCCTGAGTTCCTGCGTGTGGCTCCACTAGGCATTCTAGTGGAAAACACTTGAAGTAGATCTGCCACTGTGGAATGCTTATGCCTGTCCTCTCAGACATTCCTTTTATATCTCAGCAGAAGCCATCAAGATGTCATAGCTATTGCATTCTGTGTTCCTGTAGAATTAGAATCACATGGAAAGATCACTAAGGTTTGATTTTGATTTCCTCCAGAATGTCAGCACAAGCATTGCCTGGGCCGTGCAGGAGCAGCTGTGTAGCATTTAAAAAAAAAAAAAAAAGAAGATAAAGTGTGTAAAATCCCAAGGAAGCTCACTGAGTGCCTGGATATGATTTTAAACTGTTCTTACCTCCAAGGCTGCTAGATCTATGATGGAGAGGGGGCGCTTTGAAGGCTTCCAAAATAACCGTGAGGCTTTTTCGCATTATCTTAATACTTAGCACCTAGTTCCTTTTTATCAGTGTTAATCTTTTTAGCAAGAAATTGGTGAACTGCACATTTATACGCTTTTTAAAAATTCTTTCGTTGAACAGGGCGAGAAATTTTCCACTTTGCTTCCCCTTTAATTGTAAATTCTATCTTTAGGCCATTTCTTTCTTCCCTTATTTGTATTTAAGTAGTTAAAAAGTAAACAAACACCAGTGTGATTGTTTCATTTTAAAATCTTTCCTTAGTTAGATAAACTAGTTCATCATTCTAAAGTTTCATAGTGTGATCATATTTTTGCTCCTTCATAATAGACTGGATTTTATTCCAATTACTAGAAAGATATTCCTCATTTCTGTCTCAGACCTCATGAGAATGGTTTTTCTGTTCAGATCTCTATTAGCACTTTTATTATTATTTTATTATTAATTATTTAAGTATTGAACTCAGGGCCTTCACATTGATCTACATCTCCAACTTTTTAAATTAATTAATTAATTAATTTTTACTTTGAGACAGGCTTACCCTATTTTTTCGAGGCTGGGCTCAGAATTATCTTCTCTCTACTTCCCAGACTGTTGGAATTACAGGTGTGGACCACCATGCCTAGCTGCTATTAGCATTCTTGTCAGAGCGATTGAATAAATCCCTAAGAAGTTCTTGCTCCTCTGCAGTTTCTTTGTCCTCTGATCTCTCAAGAGAGTCTCTTGCAAAACTTTTTATTAAATTTTAGGTTTGTTCTACTCTGCTCATTCAAACTCTTTCACCCTTTGCCCATTAAGCATTTTCAAAGCTGCTTTCACATTTCCAGGTGTCATTATAGAAGCAACCTTACTTTGGTACCAATTTTTTGTGTAACTCCATTTTGTCTTTTTATACACAAAGTATCTGAAAGAAGGGAAAAGAAACAGAAAGAAGGCAGAAAGGGAAACAATCGTTTATAAATGAGGAGGGGAAGGTGGGTTGAAGGAAAGGGAGGGGATTGGGGGAAAAAGAAGAATCATGATATATTATGTACACGAACAAATTCCCTATGAGGAATGTGATAATTATGCATATTTAAAGTGTACAAATAAATTAATTTTAAAAAAAGAACTGAGATATCTGAGCCCTTGGAAGCCATAAAAAAATCTGAGGCTGAGTATATGTTAAAGAAAAGGTTTATTAACTTCACATTTCTGGAGGATTAGGAACATGGTGCCAGCATTGGTTTTAATGAGGGTTTCAACCTGCCATGTTGGGCAGAGAGGCAGCTACCAGAAGAAACCCCACCTGCCTCCCTGGTGAGTGTGCACGACCACGCAGACTCCAGGAAGTGAAAGAGATGTGTGTCTCATAGGCCTACTGGCACGAAGGCTATGAATCAAGGACTCCCTCCACATCCCCTCTCCATAAGCAACCTGCTGGCTCAGAAGACTGGCTAAGTTCATAGCAACTAAGGTCCATAAAGCAACTAAATGCTTGTATTGTTAGGTTATTTTGTATGCCTGTGCCTGTAGTCTGTGCATTTCTTGGGAAGATGACATTGTGCAGTGTGGCAAATATGTGGGATTGTCCTCTGTTGTGTCTCTGAGCCCCAATATCATTCTCATTGTTTTGCTTAATTTTGATTAACTTTCATTTCTTTTTATTTAATTTTATTTTTTAATTTTATTTTTTAATTTTTCTTCATTTCATATCCTGTTTTTACCTGATGGAATGGTCAACTATTCTGAAAATAACAAGATACACTATAGTAGCTATTGTTTTCATAGTATCTCTCTTTGAAGTTCTGTGCTGCTCTACTGCTTTGTTTTGATTGGCCTGTTGTCTTTTGTTGGGTTTTACTCTATTTAAAATAAAATTTAAACAAATTTAAAAAATTAAAAAAAATAATGAGGGTTTCAAGACTGATAGTCCCATTGGCAGATCCCATGTGTCTTAATTACTTTTCTCATCATTGAGGCAAAATACCTGAAACTCAAAGTTAAAGGAGGGGAAGTTTATTTTGGCTCACAGTTTGTAGAAGTTTCAGTTCATAATTGGTTGGCTCTAAGGCAGGGTGGCCTGGCAGACAGCCACTGCAGAGGAGAAATTGTTCATAGCAGGTAGATGGCAGCAAAGCAGTGAAGTAGTGAAGAAGCAACAGGTAGCAACCCTCTTTTTGTCCCTTATATCCTGTTCAGAGTCCTCTCCCTTAGGGTGGTTAGCACTCACAACCAGGATAGAACATCCTTAATTCTACCCAGAACTACTATGGCAAACCAATGAGTGGACTAATTTAGTAATCACACACCCTTGATCTCACCATAACACACTCTAGACACAGCCACCTCTGAAAAACCCCATCAATGACTGCAGGAGGCTTTGGTGGGAGGGGACATCTAGACAAAACCATAATACCATGTTGTGCTTGGGTATATGTGCTCACACATGTGTGTCTATGAGAGGAGAGTGAGGAAAAGATTACAGGAAAATGTAAAGGGATCAGATCTCTCTTTTATAACAACAGCCCACTCCTCTCTCTTACACACTAATCCATTCTTGACCTAGTTTCAGGACACAACATTTTTCTACTTAATCATAAGTGTCACTGCCCTTGACTTAATCTCCATCCATTAAGCTCTACCAGATTCTGCCATCTCAACACTGCAACACTGGGGACCAATCTTCTGGTACATAGGGACAGACCATATCCAATCCATAGCAGAAGTTTATGGATATTTTCTTTCTCTCATTAATAGAATGAGAACATTTTGGATAAAAGCTCTACTGACTTCTGTCAGTTTCTCATTGATGTTTACAGGACCTGAAATCTATGTGTTACTATTCAAGAAAAACTTTGGAAAAGTAGACAGGAAAGTCCAGATTATCGATGGTATTGTTAAGTGGCTAAATGAATGCTTGGGACAGCCTAACTCCAGATACCTTTCCATGTTGTTTAAATCCCAATATTTTAAAGCCTTGCTATGTAATGACACAGTTTTCAGGAACTATCAAAATTAAAATGACCTCTGTGGACATTTGGTTGTTTTCTTTTACCATATTTAGGGTGAAATGCCTGGCTTCTGGTGTCTGAACAGATCTATTTGGGCAAAAAGTCAAAATCCCAATAAAAGAAACAAGCAGGGGTCGAGGCAGGATAGGAACTTTTTTTATTTAGGGTATCTGTACTTGGAAGAGCAGAGATGTCTAGTGAACTAGGCTGTGCTTTTGGAGGCACCTACAAGAGCTTCAGGTTTAAGTAGGGAATTAAGCAGAAGCAGAGTGGGGATTGGCAAGAGGCACATATAGTTATGCAGTCTTGGTCAAATTGGTTAAACATTATCTCTGGATGGGTCATGAGAACATTAGATAAGAAAACTGCCATTGCTTGACATATGTCATTGATCATATGTATTGTTCCTGGAATCCAAGTTGACTACAGGAAAAAAGGACTCAAAGAAAAGAACAGTCAGAAAGGTAAGATGGGATTAGTTCCTTATAGTTAGGCCAGTGTCTGGAAGTGGCCCTTTGTGGTCTGGGTCAGGCAGTTGTAAAAGCTACTAGTTGACAATCAGTTGAAAATGACATCCCTGAAGATCCTGGAAATACTTTAGTTAACTTTGTCTTGGTATCTTCAGTCATGAGGGCAAGCAATTACCAGCTTTAGGGGAACACTGCATAGATGATTAACATATTTATGTGCAAAATTGAACAAGATTCTGACCCACAGTTTAAGGTAGTAAAGGGAACAGATACAACGTAACAGTATAGATGCTGAGATTTGCCATGCTTTTAAGTACCCATCTTCATCTGAAAGCCCAATGAAAGGGTTGGTGGTTTTCAGCAAAGGCAGCCTCTTTAGTCTCTATTACATTTTGTTGAAATAGAATCATGATTTCTACTAAATTCTAAGAAAGTATAATTAATTTCCACAAATTAATGTCTTCTCTGTGGACTTCAATTTTATCACACAATTTATATATACTGTGTAACATATATGTAATTTATATAGATAGCTAAATCATTATCAATATAAATTATATTAATACAAAACTGTTTACTTACTAGTTTTATATCAGAAAAGAAATGGTCATGTACTTGTGTTCTAGAGAGACTGAGCAACATGAATGTAGGCCTTATTTTATATATGCCCCTGGCATATATATTTTACTGCACTGGATCATTACAATACTGAATAAATCCTCAAATAGTTGACTTATTGCTTATTGATCTAGTGCTGCTTTAACTACATTAATGCATTTTCTTTGTCTCTAGTGATGTATAAACTGTGTCTTGTAAAGAAGAATAATGCTTGCACAATACAGAAAATGGCCTCTTTTGTTTCTGCCAGTTGATTTCTGGATCAGGTTGGGTTTATACAGAGGAGCAAAGGATGAACTATCAGAAGAGAGGTACTCAGTTTAATTTCCCAAAATGTGTTCAATTTTTTAAAAATGCATTTTGTATTATACTCTTTGACATTTATTATTTTCCAGAGGCATTCTGTGTGTGTGTGTGTGTGTTTGGGATTTTTTGTTGTTGTTGTTTTTGTTTTGTTTTTTGGTACAAAGCATCCAACTCATCACCGCACACTTGCCAGGGAGGTGCTTGTGCCGCTGAGCTCAATCTCTAGCACCTTTTCTTCAGGCTTTCATATATGCTATTGCACTGGTCTGGCAACAGTTCTGCCTAAGATATAAACTCTATTTTATAGGCCAGCAAATTGGAGTTTAAATATGTTGAACAATTGGTGAAGCTCTCCTCGTTAATAAGTGGCAGATCCAGATCTGAATTGAAAATTTTAGGGCATTATTTCTCTGAGTTGCTGTTTTTGTTTTTTCTGAGCATCCATCTTTCTGCTTTCCTCCTGGCACTCTTACAGTGTGCTGCTGGCATACTCAGTGTTTCTCTGAGGCCTCCCTCTCTTCTTGTCTTGAATACTCTATATTCTTTTGTCCATTTTCATATTAATTTATTGTGATATTTTGCCAGTTCAAATCTGCTGTTCAGCCTTTCTAGTAGTTTTTAATTCTTTTTCATTGTTAGGCTATTCCATCTCTATAATTTCCGTTTGGATTTTTTAATAATTATCTCTCCCTCTTCTTTCCTTCTTTCATTCCTTCCTTCCCTCTCTCCCTCTTCCTTTCTGATACTGGGTATTGAACCCAGGATTCACTGACATTGCTAAGCACTCTAACACAGGGTTACATCCCCAGCCTTTGAAATATATTTTTTCTAATTTTAGTCAGGTTCTCATTAAAGTGCTCCAATTGGCCTTGGATATAGGCCCCTCCTACTTCAGCCTCCAGGGTAACATTACAAGTGATCCAATGCACTTGATTCTTTCTCTTTATTGACAGTCTCTATATGATGTGATATTGTTACCAGATCTTCCTTTAATTCACAATCACATCAGTTTTTAGTTCTCTGAACATGTTTCCAATGAACACTATGTCTTTTGCAAGTAAATTCAATAGCTAGTGTCTCATAAGTAGTTTCTGTCGACTGTTATTATTCACTGTATTGATCTGACCTTTTTTGTGTATCTTACACATTTTCTTGGGAACCAGACATTTTAGATAATACATCAAATCTGGGTACTGATCACCAGTCCCTAACTGTGGTTATTGTTCTTATTTGATTATTTTTTTAATGACTAATACAATATTGTAGTGAAATTTATCCTACTCTGATTTCCCCATCACCATAATCACAGCATTAAGAGAGTCATAGGTTTGGACAGATTGTGCCTCTTGGACTTCAGTTCCTTTCATAGCACAAAGTATATAGCACACTTAGTCATTAAACAAGCAGTATATGTAGTCAGAAATAAATTGGATCTGGGAAAATGGCCCTAGGAAAAATCTTCTTAGAAAGGCACGATCTGGAGTTCCTGAGATCATGGTCTTCAGAGTCCTCAAGAAAAGTTATTTGTGCCCCATTGCAAATTTCCCCTTACCCTGTCTTGCACCTTTTAATCCCACACAGTCACACCTTCAGGCATGAGCCCCCATGTAAGCTATTTTGACCCTTTTGACCTAATTAAGCCTCATTTACATGCACTTGCATTGTGGTTTTGGCCCTGCTTCCCTGCATTTTGGCCCCCATTCTTGTTCCAACTAAGACTACACAAATTAAAAAACTCCTCCTCCTGACATGAAGGCAGAAACGCACATTTGATTGAAAACAAGCCCCATTAGTCACCACTATTACCACCACATGCCTCAAATTCTAGGAAAACCAAAGGAAAAACAACCCTGGACCTCTTTTAGTTGCCATCTCTGAGCATTGCCTGCACTCTCTTCTTGAGGGTATGCTTTCTTTGCTCATGGTTGCCACCTCTTCCTGCTTGGAATTCTACCAAGTGAACCATCCTTACTGACAGAAGTTCATCTTCTATAGTGGGTATGTGCTTGTCTCTCAACATACATACTAATTTCTAACTTTAATTTCCATTTAGTAAACCTCCACTTAAATCTGTCATATGTATATGAGTCCACACAACAAAGCAATATAGAACTGCCGCAGTGCAGATCAACCCCAACTTGCCAGTAACAAAATCTCATTAATTATTTACTGATTGCTGTATTATTTCTAGTAACACCCTCAAATAAATCACCCCACAAGCTTCTACTGCTACAGAAGTGGAGTAATGGAGTTGGGAGGAGAGGATCCTGGATCCTTGTAGATTGCTTTTACTAGCATAAAGCAAGCACCTGTAGAGCTCAACAATGTGATCAGAGCCACAGAATTCTCAGCCTGCCAGAGGAAAGCCTCTCTTCCACAAGTTTCTCAATTTATGCTAGGCCAGAATTAACATCAGCAATAGACACCCAGAAGCAGGATAAGAAATGCTTGTGTTCTCCTTTTCCCAGGCGTCTGGTTTCTGGAGATACTGAGAGCCCTGTACTATTGGCTGCCACAGTCTAATGTAGAGTTTCTGCTCATTCAGTTAAGAAATAGGTAAGAGAGAATGTTCTGAGTTAAAGGTGCCACAAACTTCCGCCTTTCTGACCAAATATTTGTAGATATTATTAAACACACATGTCTTCATTTTCTCATTGCCCTTAGCACCATTTTCAGTTAAAGAGTTTAATATTTTTTTCTAAGTTTTCTCTCATTTAACCTGGGAGCAAAACTCATCATGCTATTAAGTGGAAATTTCATTTCCTCTACAACAGTTTTCATGCTTGTACATAAAGCTAAAGTGAAATGTGAACTAGTAATTTGATTAGAGATTAAAAAATAGCTCTGCAATGAGTCAGTGCTTTGCATACAGTTCTGGTGTGAATGATGTAATTTGTTAACTTAGATATGTTCCTAAACTTCCAGTGCAAATGAAAGTATGTGAAGATATAAATAGAGTTCCAATTTCTGATTTTAAATATAAATATGCAAATTTCAATCTATCTGTAGAAATTTAGGTATTCTGTAATATTTTGTGACACTGAATGATGACCAGCGTAAGATAAATCAATTTAAACAAAATAAGTTATTCTAAATGAAAACAGATGTGTAAAGCAAGGATATTATGTATAAATTTGATAATTTTTTTTTCTCTAAAATTCTGCCAACCTTTTTTCTTTAACTATGATAATTAGAATATTGAAATATAATTATCAGAGGAAGTTATTTTAAAGTCACATTATGAGTTTGTTAAAAATGCGTTTTTATACAAATATTAAATCCATTTTGTTAACTGTCTAAAAGAGGCTTTTGTTTTGAATAAATACAAGCTATAGAAACTCAGTGTAATTTCTTAAAAATTATTCATGAAAACAATAAGATCTGATTTTCTCACAAATTTCTAGTTAGAAATTTATTTTTAAAAATCAGTGTCAGTCATATTTTAGACTGCTAACATAAACATGTGCTAAGCAATTCTGTTATGAGTGAAATATAAAAATAAGTTTTCTGTACATTAGATTTCTATTTTAGTTAATTTTTATTTGGAAACCAAATGGAATTATTTCCTAAGAAATTAGTAGTTTTTAAAAAATGCTTAGATTTGATATTTTAATGAAGTTTTTTGGGGGGAGATTTGAGAGGTACTGTGTAGTACAGGCTGGCTTTGACCTCACTCTGTATCCTTGAAGTTGACTTCCTCCTGCCTCAGCCTCCTGAGTACTGGAATCATAGGCATGCAACACCACACTTGGCTCACAAATATGCTTCTTATGGGAAGTTAGCACTTTAAAACTGAACCGTGTATATAGAATTTAGACAGATATTTTACCAACTCAGTTCGAGACTCTGTAATCGTTATAGGGCCCAAGATATATCAGCATGAACCAAATGTGACTGGCAATAACAGAAGATTTTATTTCTAAATTTCCTAATATTAAAGTCCTACTATTCCCCCAGAATCAATAAATATATTAAACAATGCTTATTCCATTTTTTGAATGCAATAGAAGTAGTATGCTGTGTCAGTCACACTTGAGACTAGATTAAATTGGTAGTTTTTTTTTATAATATTGTCTTCCACAGTTACAGTTAAGACAAATAAAAAGTATAGAACATCTCTGAGAATGTAAGAGGGCAAGACAATTTTTAAACCAGTTTCTAATCAAGGTTTATTTCTAGTATATAAATTGAAAAAATATCCATATAATTCACTGAACAAGTACTTAACTATTGTCAGGGACTTGTATAAAATGACTTTATTTGTTAACTGTTACTCTCATTTTAATATAATTTGGAAATTATATATATCTATGTGTTGTAATTTGTCCCAGTGAGGTCTGAGTCCAAGCAACATTTGACTTAAACTCCCAAATGTCTCTGTTGCTATATCTGTCTCTTCTTTAAACATAGCAATGCTTTCGTGAGGTTTAAGTAAGGCAAGAACTGGTGGAAAATGATGAATTAGACAATGAGGAAAGCCATTTTCTCTTCAACCTCAGGAAAGATAAATAGCTAACATTTAAGTAGCTGTTTCCGTGTGCCAGACAATGTTCTAAGGCTTTTACATATTAATTTGTTTAATAGGCACAACCAGCCCTACACTGTGGCATATTGATTATGCCCAGTTTAAAGGAGATGTTATAAAACCTTCCCAAGGATACAGAGCTGATGGGTGACACAATCTTCTCTCGGCACTGCACAAGCTGAAGCTATGACACAGATCTATCTGCAATTCCAGAATGCTCCATTGTTTACTACTTTGGCAGCAGGTCTGATCTTTTCATGACTGAACTTCCTCTTGAATTTGATAGTGAGTAAAGGAGAGGAGGAGAGCTTCCTTCATTTCATCAACTCAGTCAACATCTTCCATAATTTCTGAATGAGGAGATAGAGTATACATTTTTAAACTATGTATGCAGGAAAGGTGTTCCAGGAATTGTGATTATTTCTGTGATTTTTAACAGTATAGACACAAGTAGTTTTTAAATTGTCTTTATTATCTGAGTTGACTGCCTATCCTGATGAAAATGATCCTTTTTCACTATATTCATTGCTTTCACCTTAGTCTAAAACCACCACCATCTTTTACATCCTAATTCTCCCTTTTACTTTTAGTTTATATTCCACAGCTTTTCCAACATTATCCTGAAAATCATGATGCTATTCCTGTTCAAAACCACACAGAGGATTTGCATGATACTTAAGCTTAAGTTTTGTCCCTTATCTTCTGTTTTTCCCATTATCTCCCTCCTGATTGGCCCCTCAGTGTTCTCTTATGCTTTCCAAGCCTGTCCAAGATTTAGAACTTTTGCTCCCTGTGCTTTCATTTGTTTGGGTTGTGCTTTTCCCCAGTACCCACACATCTCATGCCTTCTCTTCAGTAACTACTTTTTGCCTTGTACCTAGTTTTATTTCTGTACTCCAAGCCCCCAACTGCTGAAAACGAAACCAACATAAAACAAACCTAAGCAAAGTTGGACTTTTCTGTTTCCATAAATCCCACACTTTTTTTAAATGGCTTTGCTCCCCTCATCTTGACTTCCTTCCTCTGTTATCTCCCATCCCAACTGCTAAGTGCTTGGTTTAAAATTTAGATGACATGTTTGTCCTAGTCACCACTGGATCCTTAGCACTTATTCCTGGGCTGATGCATGGTAGGTAATAAATATTTGGTGAGCGTCAACCCTCAAGGAATACTTCAGGCCTCGAGATGACTAGGGTGCTGAGGGCCTTGTTTTTTGATTCTGTGCTTATATTTGTCACTTTTCCTTTATGTCAAACCCTATCCATCTGCATATTGGTCTCAAAACTCATAATTTTTTCTTAACTTTACAACTTCCATGTTTTGCAAGTGTGTACTTGCAAGTATGTATTTACAGACATAGATTAACTTTCTGAATTTAAAACTTTTGAAAGCATTTTTTTAAAGTAACACTTCTGGCTTTACACTTCATGATAAGTAAATATTAGCTAAATGAAAGAACAATTGTTAAGATCACAACAAATCCGGAAGTGGCAAATGTGAAAGAGAATATATTTTCTCGTATAACAGGACTTGAAAGCTATTTCAGATCTTGACAGAAAATTTATTATCAGGCTGCCTAAAAAAAGTCATTGCAATAACATAAGTATTATTACATAAAACTGTCACTTGTATATTTGTGACTTCAAAAAGTGATTATATGTTGAACAGAAGCAAGAGAAAAACAGTAATATAAATAGAAGGAAGCACAGGAGTGAAATGAGAACAAACTTAAAGCAAAATATGGAAGCTGTAAAGCTAAGAAAAAACATGAGTTTTGAGACCAATATGCAGATAGGTAGGGCTTGACATATGGAAAAAGTGACTATGGTTCCATTTTGGAGAAATTTTAAAAATTTCCTATCAATATTTCTTTCATATGAAAACAAAAAGTAAAGCACAACTGAGTGTATTTACTTTAATATAATTCGTGACTTTATGCAAAGCCAAGTTTGTGAGAATTACTCCTTAAGAATAAAAGTTGTAATTTTAATTATTTTACTTACCAAAATAGAAAAACATTCTTCTAGACAAAGATTAAGCAACATGAGTACCATGCTTTCTTTCAGGGATATTCATTGTATGAATATGCAAGACTCAAACCTCATTTACCACTGGGTATTACATGTGTTATAGAAATTCTTTAAAGTATAGAGAAAAGACTTTCCATTGTGTAACTTTTCAATTATATCACTATATTCATAGGAATGTCAGAACTATAATTCTACATAACATTCACCAGGCAAAAATAAATCAAGTTCAGATGTGCTTCCTACAAATGTTTTAAATGATGAAAATTGAGTATTTTCCATTCTTTTCTACTCAACATATTATTAAATGAAATATTTAGCTCACTTTTTTGATACAGTCTAAGCTGTTATAGTGTGTTTTATGTGCCAAATCCTGAATTTGGGGTTATAGATTTGGACAAAAATGAATTACAGCTCTAGATTTCCAAGTGTTCAGTCATTATTAAGTGAAAATCATATGTAGACATATAAATTGCAGTATAATCTAGCATGTACAAAACTCTGCTAAGTTCCTACAAGATCAATCAAGCATAAAGCAGACCCCACATACATGAGACAGAAATCTCAAGAGAAAGTCATGTTTGTGTTATTTTTAGTAATATTAACAACTTTCTTTTATTCAGTGATATGAAAAGAGGAAGGCTTCTAGGCCAGGTGTGGTTGTGCATTCCTATAATCCCAGCACTCATGAGGCTAAGGCAGGAGGATCACTGTGAGTTCAGCTCCAGCCTGGGCTACAAAGTGAATTGAAGGCCAGCCTGAACTATGTAGTGAGGCCCTATCTCAAAAAGAAGAAAAAATAAAAAAAGCAGGGAAGAAAAAAGACTTCTGAACAAAAATTATTAAAAACTACTTAGAATGAGAAGATGACCATGGAAAGTGGTGGAAGTATAGTGTGGCTAAATGTGAAGGATGAGGAAAGCTGTGGTGGAGAGAGGCTCGGAAGATGCTTGGGCACACACTCTGCCAGGGCCTGGTGTGGTGTGCATGAGTGTCTCCTCCAATCCATGTGTGTAACCATCGTGCCACAGGGCAGTGCTGTTGTAAGGTAGTGAATTTTTTAGGAAGTGGGACCTAATAGAAGGTCTGTAGGGATTGGGTGTTCATCCTTGTAAGGGTTTTTGAGATCCCAGTTTCTTCCTGTTTTGTTTCCTGGCTCACGAAGCTTTGCAGTTTTGTTTCTCTATGCACTGCCAACATCACGTCCCACATTGTCAGAGGTGCAGTCAATGGGGCCTCCTGATCTTGGACCAGAATCTGCAGAGCCATGTCTAAAAACAACCATTTTCTCATCATGAGTTGTTTGCTTCAGCTATTTTATTATAGTGATGCAAAGCTGATTAGTAAATACACTGAGTGCTATACGTCAGAAGCTTGGCTGAGCTGGGAGTAAGAGAACTGAATTGTCATGTATCTGAGTATCCAATTAAAACAGCAAGCCCCCTCAAAAAAAAAAAGTTAATTAAGACATTCATATAATATCCAACTGAAAAGATGTGAGCAAGAAACTAAAACCAGAGAAAAAGATTCACCTTGTGGTTTATGCAAAGTATATAGGGAGAAGTTCAGTTGGTTCAGGGCAGATGGGGGAGTTGCATTAATATTGTGGGAGCCCCAAACATAAGGCTCTGTGATTTTTAAAGGATCCAAAGTATAGGGTTAAGGAAATAGCATGGAAATGTTTTGGCATTGGGAAGTTTCTTAAGGATTTCTCCCCTTTCTTCTCCAAATCATAAAATGGCAAAGGCAGAGAAAGACTTCAACCTATAGCCTCAGATAAAGAGATCTAAGAGCGAAGTTACAGTGCTTTGCTAGCAATGCAAATATATACAAAGCATGACTGACCAGGAATATCTGAGCAATCAACTGTGACTCTATTCTTCCTTTAGAGGCAGCAGGGCACTAGGTGAGCACCACATCCGGTTGGGACAAGCAGTTTACCCCCTCAAGATCTGCCACATAAAGCTTTTCTGATTGCTTATATTTGATCCTGAAAAACCAGAATCTAGAAGCTTGACTTCACACCACTGTAAGAGCAGTGCACATTGTGATATAGACAGATGGGTAGTGTAGGTAATTTTAAACAGGGAGGTGTATGATTATATAACAGTTCAGTAGAACAACCTTATTGCAAAGTGCAAATAGATTACTTGGGTGCTATTATAGACAAGAAGAGTGACTGGAAGATACCAGCTCAGGTATGTAGTTTGAAAACTTGCGAAGACCATTTTTACACTAAGAAGAACCCACCAGGACAATTTTGAAATCACTAAGTCGAGACCTGAGGATTATAGGCCACACTTCTTTCATTTCTTCTTTCGTAAGTGAAATAATGTGTAGAATTAAATTTATTGGGTTGCTTTCTTTGCTTTCACCCATACTTACTGCAATTCTTCCTTTCCCTTAGTTAATGTGTGAGAAGTGAGACTGGGATCTAGTGTTCTCACATGTTATTGATAGGATTCCTACTTAATAATTTTGCTTGGACTTCATAAAGCTTTTAAAACTATCGAATGTGGAGGTAACATGAGCAGTAGGGTTTTAGTATAATTTTAGGTTTCTGAGATCTATTGCACAAAAGCTGTCTGAATTTTTGTTCTTGCAGTCAAAATGAGCATAAGTATTTGAATCAGGACACTATATTTCTTTTTAAAAGCAATGATGCTACAAATGCTAAAGAGTATCATGAGTCAGTGTTAATCATGAGTTCATATATTTACACTTGTATTCTCATTTGAAGAAATATTAATAAATAGTAATAATTGTATTTTAGAGTTACTATGGTAACTCATTGTTTTGAAAAATCCAGTAGATATATGGAAAACTGCAATGGTTGCTTATTAACTATTGGAAAAATAGCACCATATCCTATTTTTAAAAGATCAAATTATTGATCAATTTTATTGTAAATTAGTACACTTTTTTTCAACAGAAGCACTTCAATTAGCATCTGATAGAAACAATGCAAAACATTACTAATTAAAGCCAATAAAAGTAATTATTTAAAATCATGTGTCCTAGTCATATATGAAATATTTATTGATAAAGTACTTTTGCATGAATAAATCTGAGCAAAATAGAAAACCTGCTTTATACAGCTCTACATTTTTCTTCACTAGGACAGAAAGTCATTCTCTGATTACAATTATTGTCAGGGCTACACTATGAATGACTATGTTGAAGTTTAGGATTTGTGTTATATCAGGTAACTTTTGCTACATAACAATCATCCTAAAGCTTAGTGGCTAAACACAATATTTACCATCTCCTGATTCTTCAGTTTGGGAATTTGGTTTGAGTGTAGCTGAGTCATGTCTCTCTGGCCTTGCCTACTTCATGCATGCAGTAGCAAGTGGTTGCTAGATGAGCTCAGGCCAATTTTCCTTACCTTACCTGTTCAGTGTTGTTGTGAGCTATTTCATATTTTGGAGATGTATAAGACAACATATTCACTGACAAAAATACTCTCCAGTTTCTTCTTGTTGCATGTTTTATAAATTCCACTTGCGAAAATCAAGTTATATGCCATTTTCCCAGGCTGGGAGAGGAGATGCTCAAGGACAAGGAAGCAAGAAGGAGAATAAGAACAGATGCCCTGAAAGCTGTCTTATTTCACTCACTCTGGATACACTACTTTGCACTTTGTTTACATAGGAAAACACTCTTTTCTCCTCTTGAAGCTGAAGTCTGTGAGTTTATTGTCTAAATTCAGATACAGCTGATGTTTCTTAGATGGTTTCTATAGTAAGTTTTTCTGCTGTGGTTGTGGCTCACAAAACAAACCAGAGATTTTCATACAACCTTGAAGAACAACTTGAATGCAAAAGAATTTTTCAAGCTTCAGTGCATGTTATGTTTGTTCAATTAAATTGCTTTGTGCAATCATATGCTTTGCTCAAATTCGGAGTCCAAAACTGAGATTAAATGAATGAACCAATGTACCAACGTTTCCATATTTGCAGTGGTGAATGCAAATGAAATAGGGATAAAACTATGATGTTGAGATATTTTATTGGGAGCATGCTACATATATTAAGATATTTCATCCATTTAAGATATTTTATGTGCTTTGTAATTGTGTAAATAGCCTTAAAAAGAAAATAAAGTTTGTATTTCCTAGGAAGAATATATAGAGTGGTGAAGAAACATCTAAATAGTCTTTCTTTTCTTGCTTGCTGAATGCTTGTGATGACACAGTTAACATTAGCAACACAGTGTGTTTCACTTTTCAGGATCCATTAACTTTATCTGGATTTCCCTTCTGTCTGTATTTCCATTGTGTTTCATGAACCTCTCTATTAACATGCTAGTAGGGGCAGAAAATGTATTGCAGCATTTACCTAAGTAAATTTTCTTTAATTATCCTTACTGTTTCTGTACACTGTGAAGCACCTGGAAAAGTTGGTCACTAAAGAATGGCTTTTCTTACGCATACTTTTATTCACAAATTTGCCAAAGATTAAGTGTCAGTGTGTGTAAAACACTGAGAATATGCAAAATTAAAGAAGATTCTGGTCATATTTGTCTTAATTTTATATTTCCAGTCTCCAGGAAAGGGAGAAAAATATGATTGAGAGAACATAACTGAGGACATTCTGACAACATTCCCAAAGCACACAATTAAAGATGAAATATGGGTGAGATGTCTTGTAGAGGGGAGTGATGGGACTCCTGAACTTGGTTCCTGCGTAGCGAACTCACAGAATCTTAAAGGAAACCATTTTTAACTGAGATAAAAGAATACAGAACAATAAAAATATAGCACTAAGTATGTAGTATACATGTGACAATTTCAAAGACAATATTGTTGAGAAATCAGAAGTTTATATGCTATTAGAAATCAGTGACAATGAAATAAGTTGATATGAATGCTTTTAGAGTACAAAGGAATTAGCAAAATGAAAATAAAAAAAGCTAAAAATTTTAGGAAGATAAAAATAAAAATGAAAGCAAGTACTAATGAAATATAGATATAAACAAATAATAAAATCATGAAAAGGCTTATCTCAGTAAATCTGAGTAGGATGTCCAGATCCCATAACTCTTATAATGCCTACTGTTGTCAAGTACACAAAGCAACAGAGACAGGTCCTTTGCTGTTGAGAATTTAAAAATTACACAGTTTAGAAGACAGTTTAGTGGTTACTAAAAAAATATATACATTCTCTAAATAAAATAATTCAGTACTTTTCTTCCTTAATTTTATACAAAAGTGTTGAAAGTTTATGTCCACACAAAAACCTATATATCTAAGTTTATAACAACTTTCTTTATAATGGTCAAAACCTGGAAGTAACCAAGACATCTTTCAGTCAGCAGATGTATAAACTGTGGTTTATGCAGATAGTATACTACAAGGGAAGGAAAGAATGAAATGAGTCACAAAGCCATGAAAAGGTAAGGAGGAAAGTTAAGTGGATATTACCAAGTGAAAGGAGCCAATATATTCTGTCTGATTTCAACTATATGACATTTTGGAAAAGACAAATCTGTGAATATAGTAAAAAGATTGGAAATTCTCAAAAATTAGTGGAGAAGATGAAATGAATAGGAAAAGCAGAATATTTTTAGAACAGCAAACTCTAGGATTACTTTAATGGTTAGTACCTTTACCCAAACCCATGAACTATGTGTACCAAGAATTAACCCATCTCTAGAGAAAACCATGGTAATATTTATATTGCATCAATTCAGGCTGAATCATTGTACAACTGTAACATTCCAGTGGAGATATATAAAAAAGAAGTCCCACATAAAGACCAATTTGTGACAAATTTGGAAAAAGAAGCCAAAAAAAAAAAAAAAAGGAAAATTCAATTTAATATCTTTTCTTTTGTTGTCATTGTTTTGCGACAGGGTCCTCACTCTATAATTCAGGTTGACAATGAACTCACTATGTATCCTGGGCCAGTCTCAAACTCATGGCAATTCTATTGACTTAGCCTCCTGAGTGGTGAGAAACTTAACACTATTAAGACCAAGAAGATCAACATGATAAAATTTAAAACTTAGATTTTCCATAATTTATAAAAAGTTTGAATTAAGACAGAAAAAAATACTATGATGATAAAATTCATAATCTTGGATTGTTAGAAGTTAAAAGTAGGTATAAACTAATAACATAAAAAATTAAAATGTAATAAATACATAATCTTTACAAACAGATGGGTAAGTACATACATGTTTAGGTTACTTTTAAGGAAAGATAATTCACTGTGTAAAACTTTTAAAACATGGTAAAGTTGAAAAATTCATTGATTTTTTTTCAAGCTAATTCCAATGAAAACTGTACAAAGATAATGACAATTAAGCTATATGCCAAATTAATTTGCATATGTGAATATGCAATACTGCTAAATAAAATGTCCTCAAATTAATAGCAGGTGTTCTTTCAAAGAAGTTAATGCTGAGTGAAAAAAATCAGACAAGTTTAAACAGCACACAGTTTCTCTTATGTGAGAAATGCAAAATATAATTAAGTTGAAGTATAAAATAAAATAAGGATAATAGGAAAGAGGGGGATAAATTTTTGCCAAAGAAAGTGGAACTATGAGATGGAGGGAGGGTGGTAAAGGGAAGAGGATGAAAAATGAATCAAGATAAGTTATAGACATCATGTACCAAAACCCTGTGATGAATGTAATCATTGTAATCATGTATTAATAAAAAATTTAAAAATAATGCAACCCTCTCAAATTCTTTGCACAGCAAAGAATACAACCAATGGAGTGAAGAGACAAGCTACAGAATGAGAAAAAAAAACTTTTACAGCTATACCTCAGACAGAGGACTAATATCTAGAATATATAAAGCAGTCAAAAATAATTAGACACCCCTAAATAAAAGATCCAACACAAAAATGGGTGACTGAAATGAACAGACACTTCTGAGAAGTAAAATAGCCAATAAATAAATGAAAAGATGTTCAACATCTTTGGCTATTTGAAAAATAAAAACTAAAACATTAGATTCCCTGTTACTCCAGAAAGACTGGCTATCATCAAGAAATCACATAACAAATGCTTGTGGAAATGTGAGGACAAAGGAACACTTATACACTATTGGTGGGAATGTAAACTAGTAAAATCACTTTGGAAATCAGTACAGAAGTTCCTTGTAAAACCAAAATTGGAAATTCTATTTGACCCAGCTATTTCCCTCTAGGTATCTTCCCAAAAGAGTTAAAGACAGCATATTACAGTGATACATGCATAATCATGTTCATAGTAGCACAACTAATAATAGCTAAATTTTGGAAGCAGAATATATGTCTATCAACAGGTGAATGGAGAAAAAAATACGTGTATGTATACACAGTGCAGTACTACTCTACCATAAAAAAAGGTGACTTAGTTACTTTTCTCTCATTGCTGTGATAAAATAACTGATAGCCAAAATTAAAGATGGGAAAGATTTATTTAGTTTATAGTTTGTAGGGGTTTAACTCCATAGTTGGCTCCAAGATAGAACAGAAGAGTTCATGGTGGTGGAAGAGAGCAAAAACAACAGATAGCGCAAGATAAGCCTCTTTCTGTCCCTTATAGTGTATCCAGTCTACTAAGATTAGGATGGTGCCAACCCAATCAATGAACTGATCCAGCAATCACACACCCTTAATTCTAGCACCCTTAATCCCAGCATTATATAATGAATCAGTCACGAACTGTAGGAACAGCTACTTCTGAAAAATACCTATGGCTGCATGAGGCTTTGGGGGACATTGAGACACAAGCCATACCAGAATGGTATGTTTGAGACATTTGTGTGAGGATAAATGCACCTTGAGACAACAATATTAAATGAAATAAATTAGGCACACAAGTATAAATGTCACATAGCTTCTCTTCAATGAGTATGCAAAAAGCAAAATAAAATATAGAATACAGGAAGAAGGAATATAAATCTTTTGCAAAAGTGAAGGGGACCAAGAGACAGAGGGAGTGAAGAGGAAAGAGAAGGAAAGAGGTAAGATGAATTAAGGTATGGACATGTAGCAATTCCCCACAGTGAATGCAATCGTTAGGTATTGCAAACATATATAATAACAATTGTAAAATATAGGTCATATCTTGAAGAAGTAAGAGTTAATCTGGAAGTGAAAGATTGTTTAAACATAGAAAAATTTATCCATGTAATGTACTACATAAAAAAGTAAAAAATGAGACATGATAAGCCCCATGGGTTTTCCCAAAATTAACAAAATTATATATGCTTGGATGGCAAATTCTTTAAGAAAGAGATTAAAACTAACATGCACCACTTTGAGAAAATTTATTTACAATAATTTATATCAAATATCATGATTTGTGGGACACTTCCGGGAAGATGGTGGAGTACTAGGACACAGGGAAAACAACCTCTTTGAGAGACACGGTCTAGACGTGGGAACACACCATCTTGAGGAAGACAGAAAGGAGGGAGATGGGTTCCTTGGACTCAGGAAGAGCCTGAAGTCTGAATCAAACCCCACAGAGAGTGAAAAGAAAAAGTTCAATTAAGAAGAAGGTGATAGCTGGCAGAGCCTTCGCCCGGAGACTGACTCACTGTGCAAGGGGAGCTGCTGGAGCCCGGTAATGGCGATGGCTGGGGACCCTGGAACCTCTGCAGAACCATTCCTTGGTGGAGAAGAGCAGGTGCGGAGTACTGAGCTGGCTGGCGGTGAGTGTGGAGGGTGTAGTCCTCCCACGGGAGAGTAGTTTGCCAGAAGCTGTTTTTGAGTCACGGCAGATATGCCTGGGGCTAAAACTGTAACCAGCTCCCCCCAGCAATTCCTGGCTGGGTGTAGACCCACGGAGACTGCTTGGATAGCTGCGAGCCTGAGGAGGCTGCTGTCAGGGAAGGCCTGCTAAGGTTGTCTACTACTCTATGCCTGAGCAGTTGCTGGCTTGTGGAGATACAGTGCCATGATTTGGATTGCTATCTCCACAGACTGTTTACCAGTGAATCCAGAGAGAACCCTGAAAGTGGACTGTTTTTTAGTTTGTGTGTGTTTTTTTTTTTTTTTTTTTTTTTTTTTTTTTTTTTAGTGTGAGTGTGGTTTCTGCCCTCCCTTTGGGCCTAGTCTTGTTCTGTTCTCTTTTCTGTCTCTTTTGGTTTTCTTTTTCTTCAGTCTTCTGCAGTGGTTTTCCTGAGTTGGTGGACTTAATTTTGTTCTCCAACCTACTTGCAGTCTCTTTTCCCTTTTCTGCTTTTTCTTAAATTCACTTTGGGTCCTCACCTTTGGGGACAGAATTGACATTTTGTGAGCCTAAGTATTGTACATGATTGTTTTGCATCCTGTTGTATGGATATAAGTTCAGTTTGTATGATTGGGGGTTGTAAATCGGGAGTTGATCAGTTTGCTGTTTTGTTGGTTGTGTTTGGTGCTGTGGGTGCCACTGCAGCCAGAACTGACTCGATTGAACTGGATAACTGCTGACCTTGCTGGTCCAGGACTGGGAGTGACTGGGGGTTGCAGAGAGGGCTGGGGTGTGGTGCCAAGAAACTAGGGTCTGGGCTAGGTGAGCAGTGGTTTCTCATTTCTGACAAACTGAGGAGGTGGGATTTTCCAATAGACTGGGAGCCCAGGCACCAGTTACACCTGGAAGATATCTCTGGGAAGTGTTCATCACTTGGAAGTTCTTAATACCACCATTAAAGTAACCTATTGCAGGCAACTAACAGGTATCAATTTAGGAATTAAACTAAAAAAGAAAAGAAATAGGAAAACACCTAAACAGGTCACAACCCCAGACACCCAGTTCACCAAAAGCAAACCCAGGGGACAATGAGGCTGGAAAATCCAAAAGCCCCCTACAAGGTTTCTTAGAAGTGGTAACAAAGCAGTTGAATGAGGCTTTGGAAAAAATAAAATCAGAAATAATCTCTCAAATAACCACAGAGACTACCAAATTATGCACCGTTTAGTGATGTTAGAGCAGATATAGACAAAAAAATAAACAAGCTTAAGCAAATTATGGAAGAACAACATAGGAAGCAAATGGATTCCATAAACCAGATTCAAGTAGATATCCAGGAGATTAGAAACTCTATTGAAAGTATTCAAAGCAGATTAAGTCAATGTGAGGACAGGATCTCAGATATTGAAGACAGACTCACAGTTAGTGACCAGGAAGAGAAAGATTCTTCAAAACTAGCAAGGGATCATGAGATATTAATCCAGCAGTTGTTTGACAAGACAAAGAAAAATGATCTAAGATTAATTGGAGTCAGCGAACAAGCAGGAGACAATGACATTAAAAACATCCTTACAGACATAATGTCAGAAAACTTTTCTGGTAGAGAAAAAGAATTTGACATGCAAATAAGTGAGTCATGTAGAACTCCAATTAGCAATGATAAAAAAAAAATCTATTCCAGGCATATTATAGTCAAGATTCCAGAAATTCAACACAAGAATAAAATTTTAAAAGCTATTAGGGAAAAGAAACAAATCATCTATAAAGAAAATCCCATCAGAATTACAGTGGACTTCTCAGCACGAACTCTCCAGTCAAGGAGAACTTGGGGTGAAGTATTCCAAGTTCTAATAGAAAAAAACTTTCAACCCAGATTAATGTATCCCGCAAAACTATCTGTCAAAATAGAGGGAGAAACAAAATACTTCCCTGATAAGAAACAGTTGAGGAAATTCATGACCACTAAACCAGCACTCCAAAATATTTTGAAGGATATTTTAGAAAGGGATGATAAGTACTACAGCTCCACAAACCCCAATAGAAGGAATCCACCAGGAAAAAAAAAAAAACATGATAAAGATAAATCAATATGTATCAGTTTTAACCATCAACGTTATTGGTCTTAATTCATTGGTCAAAAGGAATAGACTGGCAGAATGAATCAAGAAGTAAGATCTAACAATATGCTGTACACAAGAAATACATTTAATTCAAAAAGATACTCATAGATTGAAAGTTAAAGGATGGAAAACAATACTCCATGTAACAGGAGCCCAGAAAAAAGCAGAGGTAGCTATTCTATTTGCAGATAAAGTTAATTTTAAGCCAAGACTGATTAAGAGAGACAAAGAAGGTCATGATATATTGGTAAGGAAACAATTTAAGAGGAAGAGATAATAATGCAACAAACACTAGTCCACCCAGTTACATAAAACAATTATTAATAGACATGAAAAATCAAGTAGACCTTAGTGCAACTGTATTGGGAGACCTCAACGCATTGTTGTCACAAAAAAGATGGGTGTGGAGTTCTTGGGATCCTCTGGGTAGATACAGTATCATGTCATCTGAAACGAAATCTATGTATGTAGGAAATTTGGTGTGACAGAGAAAAAAGAATTTTGAGTAAAATGTAATTTTTTTAGGGTCACCTTCAGATTTTATTTTTAATGTGAAATATTTATTTGAAAACAATTGTATTAACAATTAGTTAGATAATGTTTCATGTCTGTATTTTTTGCCTTAAATAATTTTCGGGAATATCCAATATGCTGATGATTGTTGCTATTTTGTTGGTTGGAGTGAAATTGGTATGTTTTGATTTCTTGTTCTCCCTTTGTCTAAAAAAAAAAACACACAAAAAGAACAAAAAAACACAAATATTATGATTTGTGATCATGTATTAAAATTATTGTAATTCAGCTCAACAAGAAGAGAAAGGTGTCATCATTTTTATCAACACTGAAGGTGCTACAGGAGGCAATGTGCAAAGTAAAGGAAAAGAAATGTGTAGTATTTGTGCAGTAAGGAGAGACTGTATTCTTATTACTTTTATAGAATATGACTGACTCAAAATAGTCAACTAACAGCAGGGTGATTCAAGATGGTCAGACAGGATGTCTAGAAACAAGATGAAAGTAAGAAAATGAATAGTTGTCCTATATAACAACAATAAGCAATTCAAAAAGTGTAATAGAGATCCCAAAACAATTGAGAACAAATTATAAAATGTGTATTAATGTACTCAATAAGAAATATATGAGAGGGCTATGGGACATATTGTAAACAGCTACCAGCAGGAGTAATTGTAGTTAGTCTTAAATGACTAGAAAAATGCAATTTTTTCTAGATACATAACTCTACATTACATAGATATCACATTCAAAGTTAATCTACAGAGTTATTTATATTTTGATCATAATTCTAACGATTATTTTAAAGGATTATTGAGGAAGCTTGGGATACTTATTACATTCACAAACAGATGCAGGATTATAGAAGTACATGTTCATTGAATTTTAGAGAAAAAATACTGGGTTTGGTCTTGTTCTTCTGTCATCAAAATTTTTATTTAAAAACTTTGAACAAAATAGTATAACATTAGAACTGAAGAAATAATGAAATTGTCCAACATTAAAGAAAAGCAAGAAATAAACATGAGCAGAAGAACATTTAATGTATAACAAAGGTCATTCTCAAATTGAGAGACATTATGGAATATTCAACAATTAAAAAGTAGTGGTTCAAAATTCATTTATAAAGTATTAAAATGAGATCTAGGTTTCAATGAGAATTACTACCTGAACTAAAAAAATGCTAAAGCATTTGAGGGGATATTTTGAACACGTTTATTGTATGCTCTGCTCTAAAATTAAAGAAGGAAGAGTGAATCCTGATCTCTTTGATGGGAAAAGCATTCTTCACGTAGGGACACACACACACAAACACACACAGTCACACAATTAAAAAAAAGAAGTAAAAGAAGAGGAGAAAAGAGAGATAAATTGAAAACGTGAAGGGCAATATTACTTAGAGAATAATTCATTTTGGGAATTGGATCAATGATGACTTCTGACAGGGGACATCATTTGAAATATTCTTAAATGACTCAAGTAAAATAATGGAGACATGAAATTCTATTTTTGCCAGATTTCAAAAATTACTCAGAAGTCTAATAAAAATAATGTTTGGATTTTAGTAGTGAAGGAAATTCTATTAGATTTGTCATTTTATCTATCCACTCATAGTTTTAAAACTGTATATTTTAATTTGTCTTCATACTACTACTAAATAATACATTAAGCCACACCTTCTAAAAGAATACTATATTTTAGTCTGTAGGTTTGAAAAGTTTGTGTTTACTTAGAAGTGAAAACACACCCAAACCAGCACAATCAGATGGTTTATGAGTTTATGTAGCTTGGGTAATCAGCTTCAGAATATTTCACTTATTTTTAGAACTGATTGTCTTCTCTTCAGTTTACAGAGAATCATAGTAGCCACAGTCTGGGATATAAAAGGCTTTGAATTGCCTTGAATGTAGTTCCAACAAATGAGAACCAGATTTTACTTGATTTCACCTATTCTTGCTCAATTCCTGGTGCTCATATCTATGCCTGAGTCAGCTTTCCATGTGAAGGTGAGAGTTAAATTTGACATGCAGTTAAAACAAGGTGCTAAAAGCCCTGAAATAAACTTGAGACATTCTCTGATGGCAAAATGAGCTCAAATTAAATTCTCACTGGCCTCTTTGGTGCTTTGGTTCTCTATATTACACTTATAGGTAAATGAATTAGACTTGAATTTCATGTTTTTTATGATCTAACAAAGCATATTTAACATATATATATCAATATAAATTGTGCATCAAGATATCAGGCAAAGTTCTGTAGAGTATCTCTTAGTGCAGTACATTTGATCTTACGAAATATTGACACCAGCATACATAGTATCTGAATGCCATTTCCTTATAATATTCCATCATTTTTGGACTGATTCATCTCACGTGTTTATAATTGTATATGGAGGCATAAGTAGTATTAATAACAGAAACAATATTAACCTTAAATTTTATGTACTGATACACATTCAGCAATTACTATATTCCTGCAATTATTCTACATATATTGCAAAATTAACTTAGTTATTGTAGCATACTTATAAGCTCATTGCTAGTACACTCATTTTCAGATGAGTTAACTAAGGCATAGAGAATTAAATACTGAATTCATACTGCAGGAAGTGGAGGTGCTTGGACTATAACTTAGTCAGACTGGCTAGTTAGGGTTGTATCTTGTATCTTACCACAGTACTGTTTTATATTCTTGAAAAGCTTAAAAATTTGAAGATTTAAATTATTTGCAAAATAATTCATGCATCCTGAAAAAGATACTATTTTATTTGACTGAAAATTATATTTGTCTATTTTTGTGTTTAAAAACATGCTGGAAGCTTATTTCACAGTCTCTTTAGGGCTAGCTGCATTATCTACTTGATGCTCTAGAGGTCAGCCTAAAAATTTAATATAATAAAAAAATATACAAATTTCATATGCTAATGTCATCTTTGAGTAGTCACTCTGTATAAATTATATTTTTCATTTACTATTATTATTTGTTTTCTAACTTTTGTGTATGTAAAATCTACCACATAAGACAAATTTTAAATAAAAATTCAATAAAGCAAACCTCAAAGCAGATAACAGATAACCTACAAACAGCAGATGATTTATCATTAAGAAATATTCCGAAAAGACCTAACACTTGTGATTTCAAATGCTAAAATTCACCTGTAGGACAATAGGACAAATCAATATTATTTAAAAATTATTTCAAGAACTTGGATTATGCTGCCTGGGTCTTTCCAGGATCAAAAAAGTTAAAAGAAGAACAATGAATATAGAGAATAAAGACCTATTTTTTTCTAAACTTAGAGAAATCTATGTAATTATTCATAGAGGCAGAAGGAAAAACAGAAATACAACACCTAGAAAGAAACAGCAGAAAATTACACATTAGGACATTTTTGGTTTACTCCACTGAGTACAGGAAGAGTTCAGAGAGTCAGCAGGTTGTGTATGTAACAACAGGGATACTACACTTGGAGAAATAATCTATTTACTGTCTAGTGCTCCTGTAGGATGAGATACTATGAATGAAGAAAAATAGCAGAAGAGAAGCAACAATGTGTTTAAGTCTCTGAGGACAAACTGTGATACAGAAGCAGTTACTGGAAAAGAGACACATGGATCAAACAGAAACACTGCTAAGTTTTATGTAGTACTTTAGTGAAAGGATAGGTATAAAAATAGAAGGAGGACAGAAGCCAACATGTATGTTTTTGTCAAGCCTGGACATTCTTAGACTAGACACAAAATGCACTTTCTTTTGCAATCTACACAACGTGGCCACTAGAAATGCAGGGAGTTTGGTCAGGAAAATCTGAGTAGCACATTCTAGGTTATAAAGTTCAGCACTGGCTACACAACTGGAGAAACCAACAACAAAATTAGGCTGCAAGACTTTTTGTTTAAAAAGTAGGAAAGAGTGCTATTAAATGTACTTCAAGTCTTTCTCTCAGTATGTATTGGTGTTTTTCTTTCTTATCTAACTTCTTAATAAAGTAATGTAGAGGTTATTATCATGAAGTTTACCATTGTAGTGTGCCATGCCAATTTTAATTGCAAATACTAAAACATTTAACTTATATGCAGTATTGCATAGCTTACACATTCATGTATATATTGATTTAACAGGAACAGTAAAAATACTGAACAAAGAGAATGGATGTTTTTGTTTTCACTTACCGTTACACATACAATCTCTCTTTACCTTGCTAAGAAATGAAAGAATGAAAGGAAAAAAGAGCTATGTGTTACCCTATCTTTTTCTTTTCTTCTTTGTCATCATTTTCACTATAAGGGGTTGACTAATAAAGGGAAATAGCACAAATTAAAAAGAGTATGAAAAAAATCCTTTGGCATTTTTGTTTCTTAGAACTCCAATTGTTTTGTAAATTTAAACCAAATTCTTGCTCTAATGTATAGCGTGGCCTGTCTGTTGGGCTCTCTTCTTATTCAAGTATAGACAAATTAAATTTATGTCCTACTCATTCTGAATCTCATTGAATTATCATGTTCCTTGGCTCCACTGGAATTTTGTGCTATGAAGACCTCAAATACAATATGTGAAGAGGATGGCAACCGGCTGCAGATACATACGTGAAAAACCTACCCCCTCATGTTACAACTTTTATTGTCCCAGTGGAAATTACTTCAAAGCATCTTTTGGGGATAAAACTATTTGGAATTTGAAAAGGTGACAAGAGACCATAAAACAAACCCAGATCCTTTCTCAGAGTAGGTGCCTATATGATAGCATGGGTTGGTTGACATAAAACTAGCCCTATTAAGAACAGTATTACCTTTTACAGCAATGTAAGAGACTAAAATGCTTTTCGGAGATAGACATTTTAACCTAGTACATGTTCTTCAGGGAAATAATTACAAATACAAAGTAGCAACTCAGTTACAATATAAATACATAAAAATTAAAGCAAATATAAATTGAAAATCAGGCTGAATTTCTCTGGAAATTAAGTAAAGACATCATAGCTATCACTGATCATCAGCTGCACTGGATAGAAAATGGGGAGAGAAAATCTAGCTGCAGTAAGACCAAAAGAGATGGAATAGAGAATCTGAGGTACAGAACATAAAGATCCACGCTTAAAACTCAGGCAGAGCAACAGAAAATGAGGCAGAGGACTGCTGAAGAGAATCCAGTTGATCATAATTAGAAGCAACGTGTTATTTATAATGGATATTTTTGTCTTAATCACATCCAGAGGTACATATAGAGGTATTAACATGAAGGGCAGTAGTAGGAAGTAATCAGAGCTATTTCAAGACTATATCAAGAGAATGATTAGATCACTGGGCAGAATAGTCAGAGTTTTACAGGGCTCAGAAGCAGAAGCAGGATAAGATCATTGTTCACCAGGATGTATAACATGATGGAGTGCAGAATGCCCTAGTTAGGATGCAGAACTAAGGATTCTGTAGACTTTGAATGAAATGCAGGTGAGATATGGATGAAACCAAAGCCTCAGGGCTGTTGAGGTTAACTGTGTAGCTACTTTGGAGCCTGGGAGTCACAGTTAATTTACTGGCTGTTAGTTCTAGGGAGTGTACTTAGGTCATAAACTACAAGGTTGGAGTGTGTGAGGCTGCCTGATTCATGCTTAATTGATTTGTAAATGGATATTGCTCTTGACACACAAGTGTGTCATATGTGGACCTTGTGTGGACCGTGCTAAGAAGATTGGAGGGATCTGGGCAGAGACAGTGAAAGATAAAAGAGAAAGCACAATATCTAACATTGCAGTCAGGTTATTCTATGATTAAATTATCCGTGTAAATGCCTTTGTATTTTCTTTCCATGTTAGAAAGAGACTTCATTTTAAATACACTAGACATTTAATTTAATAAATGGAAAAGGAGGAATAAACAGTTGAATTACTGGCACGATTAAACATTAATGTTTCAGAAAATGAATACTAAATGTGCTAAATGTCTTATAATTCATTGAAAATATCTACCTGGAAATCATTTTTAAAAATGAGTACAATGGTTGGTAAACATTGTATTATGGACAAACATATGTGTTTTCTTACCACCTGCTTAATTGATGTATGAGAATAAATTAGAGTTACCATAAATCAGTTACAACAGGGGAGAAAGTAGTTACCTTCTAGGCTGTCATTGAAACTGACCTTCCTAGTTATAGTTTGTTTTTTTTTCCTAAAAGTTACATCAAGTGAAACAATTTGAGTATACAAATTGGCCATTATGAGACTCATAGTATTTGCAAGTAATATTTTATCAAATTAAACATTGTATTCATATGCTATTTTATATAAAACTTACACTTCACCAATGAGGATAACGAAGATGAGTTAAATAATTATCAAATATTGGGTACAGGATCTATCCTCACCGATTATCAAATCAAATAATTGCTCATAATATTCTTTGTCTATTTCATGTTACTAACATATAAGAAATTTTTAAAATTTATACTTATCAGTGTGTGATTGCAGTACATAATGATTGCATTTATCATGGGAAGTTAGCACATGTACATAACAAATTTTAATTGAATTTTCAGCCCTTATCTCTTCTTATTTCATCTCTTGTCCCTTTGCCATTTGAAAAAAAGATCTCTCTACTTCCTATTATCAGTATTTTATTTTGCTCACTATTTACATTTTTGGTTTCTCATATAAGAGAAATCATATAATATTTAACCTTATGGATTTGATTTATTTTGCTAAATATTTGATCTCGAGGTGCATCCATTTACCTATGAATGATTTCTTTATTCATCTTTATGGCAAAGCATTAATCCTTTGTATATGAATACCATGTTTTCTCTGTCCATTCATCTTTTGATGGACATAGAGGCCAAGATTTAGCTAGTAAGGGCTGTACTGTTATAAACAGAGGTACGCATGCCTTATGGCTTGTATGGACTCATAGGAGGGGCTTTTCAGAGCTGCTTCGATTTAGGGTGTGTGAATATGGCTTAAGGATGTGCAACGACTAAATTGGTTTAGTGTGAGTCTGGGCGTGGCTAATGAGCATCCCACCCTGGGTATTGGTGGCATCAATCTAAAGACTTATAGCCTACATGTAAGAAAAGGGGAAAGGAGGCTTACTCCATTGCTGGTTTTGCTATTTCTGCTTGCAACTTCCTGCCTGCCCTGGCATAGAGTGTTTTCTGCTGTGTCCCTCTGCCATGCTGCCTTGCCTTAGTGCCATAAAACTGTGAATTGAAATCTCTACAAACTGTGAATCAAAACAAACCTTTCTTCCTTTCTTCCTTTAACTTGTGCATGTTGGGTATTTTATCCCAACAATAACTAAATAAACTAAGATAGCATATGCCACTTAAATATGTCTCACTGTTTTGGGGAAGCGGACCAGGGACTTAACTCAGCAGCACAGCGCCTGCCTGGCAAGCAAAAGGTCCTGAGTTTGATTCCTGGTACCAAAAAAAAAAAAAAAAAAAAAAAAAAGGAAAAGAAAAAAAAAGAAATAAAGCTTTCACTTTTTTGGGGGAAGATACCTACAAAGAAATAACTGGACTGAGAGGAATTTCTAGTTTTAGCTTTTTGAGGAAGCTCTCTATGGATCTCTGTTGTAGATGTAATAGTTTACATTCCCACCAACAATGTAGAAGAGTTCTTTTTTCTCCCACAACCTTACCAACGTTTGTTATTATTTGATTTCTTGACAATAGCCATTATGTCTGGATTAAGATAGAATCTCAGTGTTATAATTTGCATTTCTATAAATGTCTGGTGAAACTGAACATTTTTGATGTATTTCTTGATTATTTGTACTTCCTGTTCCAAGAAACGTATTCATTTCAGTTAATCATTTTTTGATTGGGTCTTTTTATTTTTTTTCTCTTTTGGGTATCATTATATATTCTAGATATTAGTCCTCTCTGAGGAATAGCTGGCAAAAATTTTTCCCACACTCTAGGGCAGTGATAGTGAACCTATGGCATGTGTTACTTGTTTTTCTTTTAAGACTAAAGATGTTAAAAGGTGAGTTTTTTTTTTTTCTAAACTGAAAGCTCAGTTTTCAGATTTAATTGCAATATTGGCAATTTGAAATAAATAAGTAGGGTTTCGGTTGCAGTTTGGGCACTCAACTCTAAAAACTTTGCCATCACTGCTCTAGAGAGTCTCTTTACTCTGTTTTTTCCTTTGCTGTGCAGAAGCTTTTTCACTTGTTATGACCCCATTTGTTGATTCTTAGTACTGTTTCTTGCGAATTGGGATTTTGTTCAGCAAGTCCTTGCCTGTCTAAGTCTTTAAGAGTATTGCTTATTTTTCTCTTGGTGTGTTTCTATTTTAATATATATGTATATGTTTGATCCATTTTGATTTTAATTTAATATATGGTGGGAGGTACATGTCTAGACTGAATGTTCTGCACGTGAGTATACACTTCCCAGAACCCTCTGTTGAAGAGACTATCCTTCCACCAGTGTGTGCCTTTGGCCCCTTTGTCAAAGATCAAGTAGTTCAATTTGCCTAGGGTTGGTTTCATTTACTCTATTTTATTTTGCTTATCCAAATGTCTGTTTTTATATCAGTATCATACTTGTTTTACCATTGTAGCTTTAATATTGCTTCAAATCTGGGATCATGATGACTTTCTTTTGAAATCCAGGTTTGTTTTGCTATTCTGGGTCTCTTCTGGTTCCACATGAATTTTAAAATTGTTTTCTTCAGATCTGTGAGCAACGCTGTTGGTATTATGATTGAAATTGTGTTAAATTTGTATATCCATTTTGGAACTAAGGTCATTTTAAATACTTTGATTCTGCCTATCTAGTAACAGGGGATATTTTTCAATTTTCTGATGTCTTCTTTGATCTTCTTTTTCAAAGTGATGCAGTTTTCAATATAGAATCCTTTCACATTCTTAGGCTAACTTCAAAGTATTTATTTATTTTTTTATTTTTTGATGCTTTTGAGAAAGGCATTGTTTTCCTAATTTCTTTGTCAGTGAGTTCATTATTAGTGTAGGGGAATGCTGCTGACTTTTCTGTGTTAATTGTGTACTGCTCCACTGCTAAATTTGTTCATCAAATCTAGGAGACTTTTGGTGAAATTTTTTGGCTCTTCTAGGTAGAAGATGATGTCATCTGAAAATGATAATAATTTGATTTCTTCCTTTCCTATAAGTATCCCTTTTATTTCTTTCTCTTGCCTGATTGCTCTGGCTAATGTTTCAAGGACTATGTTGAACAAGAGTGGTAATAGTGTATGTCCTTGTCTTGTTCCTGGTTTTAGTAGGAAATATTTCATTATTTCCCTATTTAATATGATGTTGCCAGTAGGATTTTCCTAAACAGCTTGTATGACATTGAGACAAGGTCTTTTTATACCTATTTTCTTCAAGGCTTTTTATCATGAAAAGATGTTGGATTTTGTTAAAGACTTCTTGTGTGTCTATTGAGATGATTTTGGAATTTTTGTCCTTGTCCTTGTTTTTGTTTATGTTGTTCATTACATTTATTGATTTGTGTATGTTGAACCAACTGCAGAGTCCTGGGATGAAGCCTACTTGGTCATGATATATGATCTTTTTGATGATTCACTGTGTTCTGATTAATAGTATCTGGTTGAGGATTTTCTATCAATATTTTTGCTTCTATATCCATTTAAGGTGATCCAGAAGTTGCATGATGCTAGAGCCTGTTAAATATACAAAAATGACTTCCAGGACTGCTTCAGAAAGTTGTAAGAATGATGGGATAATTGTGTTCTAAGTGAGGGAATGACTTTTTATGGGGATTGATATCAATGTGTCTTTCACTGTGACAAAATTTTAATTTAAATATTTGTCGTATTTTTCTATCAGATACTGTACATAAGGGTTTAAAAATAGAAGTTACCTGTCTTTCTCCTGAAACCTAAATGAGTGTTTTTATTTTGTGTATAGTTCTCCTCCAAGTAGTGTCCCAGGGATTTTGTTATTTCTCGTGTCCCTACCATTTATTATGCAAGTATTCAAGGTTACTCTGTTGGAAATGTAAAATCATTGTATATTGTCTATTGGTGTTGTTCACCAATTCTAGTCTTATTCCTTCAAGTAGCATTTGTGCTTTGGTTACATTTATTACAAAAATGTATTGGAAATACACTTGGTTTACAGAAAGAAGAGAAAATGAATTTCATCAGCTTGTACGCTGTCTCTACCATGTAAAATCTTTTCTTCTGAGCTCTTTCTTTTCTGGGTTCTACATTCTTAATATTTATATTCTCTCATTAAAATGAAGATTTCCGGCTAGTCTCTATCTGTGAATGACCTAAACAACCTTTAACACTGATGACAAGACAGAGCATTCCAAGAACAACTAATTAATGTCCTCTGTATACTCACATATAAAGTAACAAGAGATTTTCAAATTAGAGGTTGATTTTAATCTCAAATTATCAGGTAGAGCTTTCATTGGTTGAAGGATTTTTAAGGGAGTTCTGTCTTTTATTAAGTTCTGTTTATTAGCTGCTAAATGGGCATACATGACTTTATTCCTGAATCTAGGGACTTTCAGAAGGATAGCCAACTTCAAAAAGGCAAACTACTCCCACTCACCTTTTGCTTTTTCCTTCTTTAAAATTACATATATTAGGCTGGGAATATGGCTTGGTGGCACAGCACCTATCTGACATGTATGAGATCATGAGTTCAATTCCCAGTTTAAAAAATATATATATAATTTTCAAAGTTTTGAATCTTATAGATTAATCCATGTAGTACATTTTAGCATTACTATTTTTCTAATAAACAAAAAAATACAATTAACTTTATCTCTACATTTGTCTACCTACTATATATGTATTATATTTAAAATTTTACAGTGGTGTGAGTTCACTCTGAACAATTCTTTCTTTTTTTCTTTTCTTTCTTTCTTTGTGTGTGTGTGTGTGTGTGTGTGTGTGTGTGTGTGTGTGTTGTCGGCAATAGAACTCAGGACATTTTGCTTGCCAGGAGGCGCTATACAACTGTTCCATATCCCCAACTAACTGTTTTATTAATCATGTGGCTATTTCAGTGTAGTGGAGACACACATATATTGCAATTTCTCATACTTTTTTGGAGGACAATTGTGAGAGTTAACTATTGTGTCGGTTTGAATAAGAAATGCTCAACTGATTGGGTTAGCATTGTTCTGAGTGTGGCTGAAGGGATTTATGGAAGACAGAAGACTTACTGTGGGTGTGACTGATGGTAAATAACAGGCTTGCTTACCTGAATGGAATAAATGGAAAATAAGAAGGGAAGCTCATTTCTGTTTCTTAATCCATTTAAACTGTCTTCATTGATATGTTCTGGTCAGGTTTTAAAAACCTTAAATTTTATCATTCAAGGAGAAAAATACATTATTCAATTTTATTTCACTCAGATTTTTGTGATAATAAGTGACATTTATATTCTAAGAAAGTGTAATTCATACTGAAGTTAATAGTACTGTCAAAATTTCTTCAAAAATTCATCACCATGAAGTACCAGTTTTATTTAGCATTTCAAGTTTGAAGATTTGGAGAACATAAGAAAAGCACATGTATTATTAGCCTTATTGAGAAAAGAATTTGAGTGGTTTCATTTCAACTGCATGGCAACTTTCAAGGAGTGATTTGTGGTAATAGGATGATTTTTAAAGTATCAACTCAGCTATATGTATTTGTGAATAGTGTTCTTGGTTAGTTAAGACATCCTATAATTTTAGTAGGATTAGAATTATGCAGATATAGCATTATATATTTTGAATGAGAATAGAATATAAGTCTTTGCATCTTCATTTATTTCAATTTAATAGATTTAGATATTGTCCCTGAGGTTGGGAATATTCATCTATATAAGAAGCAACAATTTCTTTGTGATTTTACCACTCAATTTCATTGTATGAAATTCATGAATGAAAACCAATTGTATTATAGATACAGATATCTGTATCTACAACTTGCTTTACCTTGGAAAGTTCAGATTATTTCAGGATTGAACTGATACAATTATTAATAAAACTTTCCTTTACACTCAAGATGACCAAATTTGAATGTTTATACTTATTATTGGATGATGTGTTATATAGCTACCTTAATCTTTAAAAAGTCAAATTTAAAAATAGTGTACTTTATGAAATTGATGAAAATACAATTTCTTTGTATAGATAAAATTCATTTAAAATGTTAATACTTATGAACTTACCTTCTTCATGATATTTATATCATACAATTTTGTCTTTATTATTTCTTTTTTACACAGATGCCACCAACAGTTATATTTTACTATTATACACCTAGGCTATGGGAATTTATAGGATATCCTTCCCAGATGTGATGTTGCACATCATTAACCACAGCAATTCAGTAGCCTGAGGCAGGGGAATCACAAATTATAAGTCAGTTTACAAAACTTAGTGAGATTTACTTTTAAAAAAGAGAGAGAGAGAGTCTTACAGCTACACAATTAACAAATAGTGGACCAGATGTTTAAATTCATTTTGTTATTACCAGAATTTAACAATATATGAATTAGTTTTCCTAATTGAATTCAATTAATACTTTTTATCTAATATTCAATAATATGTTGCATTTTTATCATGAATAACATTACATTTGAAAATATTCTTGTTTAGATTTTTCTGTTAAGAAAAAAAATTCTCACTTTTTCATTATCATATTTAATATTCATACTGAAGTAGATTTTAAACTGATTATTTTATTTTAAGCATGTATGCTTTTCCTGTATGAAACTGACATACTTTTCAATTCTACAAAATTGCTATTATTTTTTTAAATAAAGTTTTCTTTCATTTTCTCTGTTCCTTTGTTCTGAAAAAACTGTTGGTTAGTTATATGTCTAAGAGTTTTTTGTCTGTTTTTCAACTTTAATATCTTTGTATTCCTTTTTTACTGTAATTATTTTGTAGTTCTGTTATTATGCCTCTTTTCAGTGGATAATCAATCTATTTTATTTTTCTTTTTACTTTTTCGGTACCAGATACTGAACCCTGAGACTTGCGTTGTTAGGCAGGTGTTGGACTTCTGAGCTGCATCTCCAGGCCCTATTTTATTTTATAACTTCTGTTTTCACAAATAACATTAAATCATTTGTTGCATATTATCGTTTCTTTGTTCTCCTTCAACCTGTGATTAGTTCAGGTTTCTGGTTTTGTATTTTGGCTCTGTGTTCTTCAGTGACTTTTGGCTCTAAATTCTTTTATTTTTGGCTCTAACTGCTTTTGCTAGTAGCTTATCAATGAAAAAGAATTTAGCTGAACATTTACAACTTAATGTCAAGCAATTTGATTTCAATATTTGACTTCGGGGGGACATATATATTCAATCTAAAACACAGTTTTTCAATTTTATCCATTTCCTAGGCCTAAAACTATAGCCAAGAAAGCTTCATGAAACTTCATATTCTCAAAAAGTCTTAAGTTTGAATTTATCTCCAAATTTTCTGCCAAATTTTATAAAGACTTTAAAAAAACTTTTGCCATACAATTTATGATTGATATTGTGAATGCTCACTCATACACAGTTTTTCTTTCTTTCTGGACTAGTTCTAGGCTACAGATTGTGGGATGGAGTGAAATATGTTGCATCTTATGCACCCAAAGTGCATAAAAGCCATGTGGCATCTCCAGGAGTACATTTCCTCCATGATAGCAACCGAAGAACCTACACATTTTGCATTCAAGAGCTGTACATTGTGGAGCCTGTCCTGGTTTCTATCTCTGAGACTGGATTAGGTACTTCAAGAAATAAACAAGTGTTTGTTGTGCTAAGACATTGGGATACCCTTTGGGTTAAGAGCTATGGTTACTTGCAGAAGTGCCATTGTTGAAATATACTGTGTTGGTCTGGTGAACTTTTGGGCAAAAGAATGGCAGAAAAAAAAGTGATGGTGAAGGGAGAGGATAAGGAGATGAGAACACATTGCAGTGCTTTCTGGAGGTTGTTTATCTCAGTTGAGAAATTGTCAGGAAAAAATGAGTAACAGATCTAATTGTCTTACTTTCAGATGCTTCAATTTTGGCCTGAGTTTACAAATGTTAAATGTCCACTGACTAATGACTGAGAAGTTATTCAATTAGGAGCAATGTGTGATGCCTGTTTGGTAGATGAAATGTGGAAATGTGTCACTTTTCAGTGGCTGGGACCAACAAACATACACAATTTAAAGGAAAGTAAGGTTTAGTTTCTTTTCTTTCCTTTGCTTTTGTTCTTCTTCTTCTTCTTCTTCTTCTTCTTCTTCTTCTTCTTCTTCTTCTTCTTCTTCTTCTTCTTTTCTGTTTGTTTGTTGCAAAGGGTTCAATCTATGATGAGCATGCTTCAAGGTGGGAATATATTGGTGGAAGGAGGTGATAAAGTAAAATTGATCCGTCCTGGTCTTCTCAGGAATAGTGCTAGGAAGGAAGGTTCCAGGGACCAATATAGACCCCCAATTCCTGTCTGCATGATCTACCCAAACAAGTGTGTTTTCCTAATCACCTGGGAGGCTCCTATGTCGATCAAGTTCACAATCTTAACCATAATACTAATCAAAATTTTAAAAAAGTAGGATGAAGATTTCCTCTTCTTCAATGTGTCAGGCTTTTTATTTCTTCAGGATGGTGAAATTAATATTCTGCAGTTTCCATTCCCAAGCTCTATGATGCTGACAGCATTTGCTCCTTTTTCTAAAAGTTTGCTGTTGGAATTCCAGACCACCACTAAGAATTTTCATAATCCAGACAGAAAACTTGGAAAGTGTCTGACGTGACATACAATACACAGAGGCTTAACTGAGGCTAGTGTACCAGATATTCCTATCAAAATACTAGCTTACTGAATGCATTAGGTGACTCTACTCAACACCTTATGAAGACATGAATTAATTCAACAAATTTCTGCTTGAGTTCTTTGCCTAAAATGTCATGAAATATAATAGAATTGTTGCTACTTAAGACATTAAATTGTGAATTAACATTTTTTGGATGACCACAGTTTACACTGATGTATTACATATTTAACAAAGATACAGAAGTGAAGAGTTCAGAAGTTCCCAAAACAAAGAAATAATATGTACATTTTTTCTTTTTATTTTCTTGGTGAATTTTAGATATACATAGGGATAACATTCATCATAGAGAATTTGTACCTGTACATGGTATATCTGACTTCTTCTTTTTTTCCCATTCTCCTCCCCTCCCTTTATCCCCTCTTTATTTACAAAAGCTTTTTTCCATTTTTATTTCTATTCTTTTTTTTCTTGCCCCTCCCACTTGCTTATTCCCCTTCTCATTTGAATAACATTGGTTACTAAAATGTAAGGTTTTTAGAGGTGAGACATTCAGGGCCTAAGGCTAGTTAGGAGTACAGAAAAAGTAGTTTGAATTGTTAAGATGGAATACAACTTATAATAGATGAAGAAGAGTTTTCAGTAAAGAAATATCACTGGGTCGACTCAGAATGGTAAATCACAGACATTCTATTTAGGAGCTAGTAATCAAAAGTGAAGCAATAAAAGAGAGGCCAAAGTTATAAAATTTCAAATGGTCTTCAAAGAGTTGGGAGTGAGCAAGGATGTTAAAAGGAATGTCAGATTAGGAGCTAAACTATGGTTTTCTTTGTGACTTTTAACAACATCACTAAATTACACCAAGTCAGGTGTATTTAACAGCAATTTTATGCAATATTATGGGGTAAAATCTGACACCAAATTTGATCCAAAATTACTGTTTCAGGACTGGAAGACTGAAGAATGTTATGACAAAGAGTCGTAAATATAAAAGGTAGGCAAGCGTAAGGGAGGAAAAGCTGATTTGAAGTCAGTAGAGTTTCCCCAGTTCTAGAAAGTACTGCGTTTAATGAGGTGCATTAAAAATAATGCTCTGTTAATCATGGAGATGTAAGAATTGGGTCCCTGTAAACATCAAATATTTTCTACCAAAGTTGAGTTTTCCACAAAAAGCATTCTGATGCATCTTTTAAAAACTTGCAGGTAATGAGTGGACAATAGAAATCTTTAAAAGGTGGTGTATCAGACTGCTCTCATTGAGATGACCACTTTAAATATCTCAACTGCATGGGAGCATTTCTTTCACTAATGTCTTCTAGTTTCATTTCTGAAACAAATGTGTATCAATCCGATTTTATTTTTTGTGCAAGTTACTTTCACATGAATATTAAAATTTATTGCCTTCCTACCATAAAGAAGTAGGGGGCACTCAAGAATTTTTTATTCTCTTTCACATTAACAGCATTTGTCCTCAAAATGAAGTAAAAGGAAAACAATAAATTCTTGAGAGGACATAGAGATGAGAAAGAAGTCCTAAAATTTACGAATTCCATTTAATTATAAAAATTCCTGAAAATTCATTCAGTGATAGCTGCATCCAAAATATAGAACAGAACCATATTGCTAAATAATGGATAAAATAAGCTCACTATCTAATTCAAATATTTAAATTGGTGAATTCATATACAGAGTGGTGTTGAAATTATAGCAATTTAATATACAGAAATAACTGAAAAAAGAGTGATTTAAAAAGCATAAAAAGCACTTACCACAAGAGCCCTATAAAATGAGACAGTCGTATATTTGGAGATTTCAACTGTTAATACTCTGGTGCTTTAGTATTTGTGACTAACTCCTTCAGGAAGAATCACTTCACAGACTATGGTTTTGGCATAGTGGCGTTCCAAAGGAGGTTTGTGTCAGAGATACAACTTACATTCAGGCTGTATGCTCTTGTTCATACATAATGATTGTTAAAATACTGTACTATTTCACTGCTGACTCTACATCTTGTTTAAATACAAATTTCTCTTTGACTGACCTCTTTCACTAGGATTCCCTTTTACACAGCAGAAGAATTAATTATTTGCACCTTTAAAACACTGTTTTAGCTCTTTTGGCTTGTCCAGATATTATTCAGGATTTATGCTTAATATTAAATACTTTTATTATCTCTAGAATTCAAGTCTTTGGAAATCTGTGGAAAATTCCTCTAAACATCCTATTCAAAAAGAATGAGTTAGAATTTATTATGTATGAAATAGATGTAATGGTCAATGTTAAGTCAATTTCTTTGTCACAATGACACATCACTTGGGGTTCATATGTGATAGTAAAATTGGTATTAGAGATGGAATATATTCAGTTTTTATACTTGAGTAGAATATTTTCATGTTGCTTACTACTTTTAATTTTAATATTTCTATTGACATGCTTTGCTTTGTTTATCAGTCACATTAAGTATCTATTCAGATTGATAGAAAGGAAAACACAATTACTATGATTTACTCACATTTTTTATCTGCCATCCTGGAGTGTTATAATTTGAATTAGTGCTAAAGTGTATTGAAAAGATAAAGTTTAACCTTTATTGAGTTGTTTGCACATAGAGCTTGACTTACACTAAATGCTAACTAAAAAGGTATCACTAATACAAACAAAAGGTATGATTATGTTGTGTTTAAAATTTAGCCATAAACAGTTTTAAGTGAATCATTGTAACCTATAATAAGTGCTACTGATTTAAATATAATTTTCCACTTGATTGAAACAAATGACAAAAACGTTGATTTATTGAAATCAGCTTTGTTCCCAGACTAAAATATCTAACAATTTCTTGTATTAAATGACAATATGTCAACAAATAAAGAAAGAAATCTGATTTTTTAAACTGGAAAAAAGCGCACTGGTATTTCTGCAGGTAATCTCATAAACTTGACTTTAGTGAAAAATGAATATGTCTATTCTTGCTTTTGAAATATTTTTGTAGTTGGCTCAGATCATCCTTCCCAGGTTTCCTATTTTCAATTATGTTCATAATGCTGACCTTAAGTAAATAATATGTTTTAACCACAGGAGAGGGTTAGAAAGTTATGATATTCTGAACTGAGAATATATTAAGTTTTGCTTCAAAATTTCAAGCAGGAAAAGATGTCAGAAGAGCAAACACTAGAGAGAACTTGTAATAAGAAAAAATCACTAGAAAACTAATCTTTAATAAAGTTCACTAAGGAACTATTCTTCAGGGCCCGTTTATTTAAATTCCATAGAAAAAGAAGTGATGACTTTTGTACGATTATGATGGTAACCTTTACTCAACAAAGATACAACCGTAGAATGCACTGTTGCATTTTATCTATCTTCCGGTATGGACTACTAAAATTTAACTATGCACTGAAAGGGAGATAAAAAGAATGATCATCATTCTAAAATCTAGTAAATCTAAGGAAATGCAGCTTTTGAATAAATCACTATGAATTAGTAATGTAATGAAATCACAATTGGAAATAGTATGTATTCTTGTTATTTTCAAGGATTGTATATTTTCCAAGAACATATACTTTGAAAGAAATATATTTAATATCTTTCAGGATTGTATATTTTAGAAAATTTGTTCTCCTCATTTCTACATTTCTTTGCCTTTTAATAAATATTTGTGGTCTCTACTTTCAAAGATGTATTTCTTACAATTTGAAATTTTTCAGCAAGTAGTCATTCCATTATCTCTAATATTTATTGAACTATATAATGCATCTTTTGAGATTTAGAAATATTAAATGATATTCTAGGTTTTATAAAAATACTACTTTTAAAAATACAGTATGTCCAGTCTTATAGAAAGTACACAAGAGTAGGGGGCAGAGACAATACATGATTAAGCATAATGTAGCATATTAATTGTTTTTTGGAGTTGTGGGACACATAATCAGAGAAAAGAGATAGTGAAAATTGGGTTGCTAGTTGAAATAATGAGCAATGAAGAAAAGTTTGTTCAGAGAAAGCACAAAGCTCATAGAAGAATCCAGGGTATATTTGAAGAGAGGATTTATAGCAGATAGAATAGTAAGTACAGTGACCCAGCATGGTATAGCCTTAACTAGGTGAAAGTATGGCTGCAACAGTACAGAAAAAGCAAGGAAATAACCAAAATGTTAATGCGGGAATGATCATCTCGGGTCTTTAGGTAATTGTAAGAATTTTGGATTTTAATTTCATGAAGTTAGGAAACCACTGGATGTTTGTGAGCAAAGGAAATACATAACCATTAATACTGGACACAATTTGAGTTCCAGGATGAGAAGGAAAAGTTTATGTGATACAGTTTATAGCATGCAAGAGGGAAGGCAATGTTCCAGGAATTTCTTTGCTTTTACTAAGACTGGAACTGTCTGATCCAATTCCTGCAATCAAAGAAATGAAGCTAGAAATGAGAGACCCACTTTTACCTGACAACAGTTTTTCTTTCCTTTGTCCACAACTGCAATCTTAGTTTCTAGTCCATCCCTCACCTCCGTTCAAGGTTCTGTTCTCATCATGCTTGCTAGCCTAATCCTTAGATCCAAAGGGAAGTGGTCCTCTAGGTATTAGGAAAAAACAAGACTGATCTCTTCCCAGGTCTTTCTCTCTGGCTTTTTGTTTCACCACACGATCAACTCTACATGCACATGCTCTTGTCAGAATGTCACCTGCTATGTGACACAGCCATGGGAGTCCTCTCCAGAGGCTGGACAGAATCAGTATCCTGTTATTTGGACTTCCAACATCCAAAATTGAGAGCCAAGTAAATTTCTTTTTCTATGCATTTCTCAGCCTTAGGTATATTATTATGGTAATAGAAGGTGAACTAATACAGAAAACTGAGTTATTCAATGAAAACTGTAGCAAAGTTCTGTGATTTTGCAAAATTGCAATTCAGAATTTGTTTAATTATTATTCTCAGGTCTATGTGAGAGATGCTGTGAAATGCATCTAAATATACCCAGCACATGGTCTATTTCAAGGGAAAAATTTTTGCTTTACATTTTAAGCTCTCCCTAGAAACACTGGGTTCCTGAGGGTCTAGAACACACAGAATTTTATTAATATTTGTAATAAATAAGTAAATAAATAAACATTTAAATGATTCTCTCTGGCCTCAATTTCAAATACTCCTCTGAATAGAAATCACTATAATAGAAACTTAAGATTTTTTTCTTGAAATTGTAAAGGGAAGGTGTGAATTTACACAAAAAAGTGGAACTGTTAGATAAGCTTTCACATCAATTAGCAGTGTAAATTCTTTGCATTCTCAAGCAAGTTGAAGATTATAACTCACAGTCTTCCCTTTGCTTCTGTAGAAACAATAAGTTTCCATCAGTTAATAATACGAAATTCCCTTGAGTATGTCTTGGACATAGCTTTTCCATAACATATTAAAAGTCAGGTTCCAAAGTTTTTATGACATTTTTGGTATGCCTACCTTTTGAGATATTGTTTATAATTTTAACTATCATTATAGTGCATTGTGATTGTGGTATTTCTTGCAGGATGCATGATGACCTAGAAGGTTTGCTGTGTCAAGTGAAGAGCTATAATGGGCCCCCTCTTGCTTTCCATAAACTAGGTGATTTTAAAATGTTTACTTCCTAATTTGATTTACACTACTCATCATTCCTAACTTTTGAAGATGCATTGTAAATTATAATGCAATGTTGTGTGATTTAAAAATCATCTGGAAGCAAAATATAAAACCGCATGCATCAGACAATGTATCATTTGATGACATTGATTAGCCAATTTTGATGTACATGCAAATCCACAGTGGTTGAAAGCTTTCTTGACTCTGTGCGCATGCCTGAGTGTGTGTGTGTGTGTGTGTGTGTGTGTAAATTATAGTCATAGTTCTCAATTGATGTTAATATAAAGTCAGGTAAAAATTTAGAATACCTCTATAGCTAATAAGCTATTAAAGCAGAAATTATATCACTGTGAATTCCTAACAAACCTAGAATTTTCTATAAGTTAAAAGTAAAGAGAAGCTGAAAGTAGTGGTACACACCCATAATCCCAGCATTTGGGAAGCTGAGGCAGGAGGATCATTGCAAGTTTGAGAGCAGTTTGGGCTGCAAAGTGAGCTCAAGGCCAGCCTGAACCACATAATGAGACACTGTCTCAAAAAGGCAAATATATATATATATATATATATATATATATATATATATACATATTTGGTTATTTTTAATCACTTAAGGCATATTAGCTTACAATGCTCTACAATTTTACTATTTTCATAGATTTATGTGAGAACATTTCACTCTGAAATGGAGAATTTCTTTCCAGAGATCAATTTAAATAAAATTACACAATTTAGATTTGTATAATTATCAGTAATGATACTAGAGATGCTTCACATTTAAAAAAAGAAATATACTCCCAATAAGCCTTAACTTATCTGTTTCATAATTTGTGCAGTTTCCCAAAAAGAAAAATATAGCAATAAATGAATATTTGAATAACAAGGTGGACTATTTATCATTTTTATTTCCTTCATATACTTATTCATATTTTCCAGACTTTTGAAACTCATTGTGAGGCATATTATGATCATGACATTGAAGTTTCTTACATATCAATCTGATTTATCACTCCATATACTTATTAGGTCTTTTATATGTATTATTTATTTTTAAATGTAACTGTTTATATGAAAATCTCTCATATATTTAGATTTATTCTTATTTTACATAAGTTGCTATTTAGGGGGGACTTAGAAGTTTTGGAGCTTTTTCTATGTCAAAAAAGCAATTATTTTATACATGTTCAATTTTTTTTCCATTTTGCAAAGATAAATATTGTTACTGTATTTAATTTATTGTTGTTGTTTGTCTCTTTTGCTGTTTTTCTTTTCTTGTCTTTTTTCTCTTAAATAAAATTTAAAAAAGATAAACTTCATTTCAAGACAAACCGTATGGTGCAGCCATCAATACAATCATCAACAGAATAAATTTTACTAGTATTTTAGAACTATATATTGAAACACAAACAACACATACACATAATTATTTAAATTTGTCTAAATTTAAAATGTTGTTGAACTCTTGATAACATCATATATTACCCTTAGAATACAGTTTGATGTGACTATGTTTTTATTATCTTAATATACTATGTAGTTTGTTCTATCAACTTGTAAAATGAAGTGGCACATAGCTAACTTTGTAGATGTCAGGAAAATAATTAGGGTGTATCTGAGTGGACTTTTAGTTGAACCAGGTAACTAGTAAACAATGAATAATAATTTCTAAGTTATTCTAAGTGGATTTTGATTATGTTATTTGATTATTTTTGATTAATTTCTTCCAACAAGCTGGAAACACTTAGGAAATACACAGCATTAGAAATTTGCAGAAGCAAGTTCTACATGCAAAGCTAATCTTTTCACTACTCATTCATTCATTTAGTTTCTTGAAAATGCTATAATCAACACAGATTAATGGAATGATTACCTGAGCAATTATTAAAAAATAGGTCTGCAAAATTGAGTTTGTATAAGTACTAAGATTGAAATCTTCTTAGATAAAATATCATTGAATCTGTTTTTCCCTATAGTGATGTGAATTGGCCTTTTCTTGTGTTATTATAGTAAGAGAAAGAAAGATTATGGAAATGTTCACTTTCCTGAATTTACAATAGTTCATTTTTAATAAATTTGATCTTAAACATAATTTTCTATTGATATTTGGATAGTCCTGAATACATAATAATCCTAGGACTTTTCTTGAGAATATAATTTATAAATAATGAAAAAAATACTTCATAATTTATAATTTATACCTGAGGAAGCTATGAATATGCTGCATTAAACAAAGATATTGCTGACTCCTTTAAATTACTTATTATTACTTACTGTTATTTTTCATAGGTAATTTCTGAATTATAATTATTTGAAATTAGAATTTGTGGGAAGAACAGAAGTGTAAGGCTTAGATGAAAATGAAATGTTCATAAAATTAATCACAGTTGTCAAGTGACTGCTGATACACTAAAAGAGTTTTATTCATTATAACACATTTAATAGTTAAAATGTCTCTAGTTTAAGTACATCATTGTTATGGTTTGTGTTTAAATGTCTCCCCAAAGCCTCATGCAGTCACTGGGGCGGGTCTTTCGAAGGTGGCTGAGCCTAGCATTTGTGATTGGTTCATGGTCTAGGGCTGGGATTGGTGGTGTGAGTGATACATCTGCCCAGGGGCAGGTAGCTGGCATACAATATAAGGGAGGGAAGAAGGGTGCTTTCCCCATTTGTCACTTGTATCTTGTATGAACAGTTGCCCATTAGCCAGGACACACTGCCTTGATACCTGCTGAGTATGGACTGAAATCTCCAAAACCGTAAGCTAAATAAACCTTTCCTTCCTTCATTTTGGGTGTCAACTATTTTGTCTCAGCAAGGAGAGAAAAGTAACCAAGACAATCTCCTTAAAGAAGGAGATTTACTTAGAATGGATATATCCTTTGGCAAACAGATCTTAGAATATTACTGAGAATGAAGAATTTTATGAAATAAATGTACATGCAAATTATAATTTCTTAGATTTGAATCTTCTTAAAGTAAAATAAATGAGTTTACCAGGAAGTAAATACAATTTAAACAGCTTTGTAAGGTATCTTTACTATTCTTTCAGTCCAGCACTCTTTTTAAAACTATGAACCCAGTTGTTATTGGCTTTTTTATGTATAAAATTTGTTTCAACTCTCATATCTCTTATCAAATTATTGGATTAAAGTAAGTACATTTAAAAATCATTATAAAGAGAAGGATATATTTGAATCATTTGCTTATAATAGATGGACTTTAAAATATAATGTTAAATGAAATAAATCAGACATAAATGGTTAAATATCAAATGATTTCTCTTATATGAGAAACCCAAAATATAAATCAATTAAAGAACAAAATAAAGGAAACATGATAGGGAATATGGAGACAGAATTTTTGGTGACATGAAGGGGATAGTGAGGGGAGTAAAAATGTCAAGATGAAACATGTAGATATATAAATATATATAATTAAAATGTCATTCAACTAATTTCCTTGAACAATCCCGAAATTATTTATTGATCATGTTTTCTTAGATTTAGGCATTTTTCTCTGTAAAGTATGCAAGAGATTTGGAAAGAGTTACATGGAGCTTATTCTGAGGAATAGGTAATTCACATATTCTGTTATGCCTTCGAAACACTGTGCGAGAAAAACTAAGGTCTTTCTTTTTTTTGATACCAAGAATTGAACTCAGAACTTCATGTTTGCTAGGCAGGCACTATGATGCTGAGCTTGTCCCTTTCCCTAAGGTCTTAAATCATGGTCAGGATTTCATCTCAGGGCTTAGTGAATCCAAAGCATTTATTTTATTTTACTTTAACTTTATTTTTATTTTATTTCATTGAGATAGGTCTCTCTTTGTTGCTCAGTTTAGCTTTGACCTCCCTGTAGAGCTCATGCTGACCTTGAACTTTTTGTGATCCCCTTGCCTCAACCTTCCCAAGGCTGGGATTACAGGTGTGTGATGATGGTTGGCCAAAGCCTTGGATTTTAAGGTTACAATTTTAGGATGTTTAAGAATATTTTGTAAGGCCAGACTAAGGAATCATATTTGCTAAAGGATATATAACCCTGAGCCCTGAAAGAATGAGGCTTTCAAAAAAAAAAAAAAACAAAAACAAAAAAAGAAAGAAAGAAAGTAAAATCTAAAATGTCTCAGTGAAGACAGTGGGTTTTAAAGAATGCATTTAAGACAAGATAATATGGAAGAAAAATTTTATGCATATTTTAAAATATGTTACCTTTTTAGAAGATGAAAAAGTTGAAAAGAGGAAGCACTTTCAGTTAATCATTTTGCTCTTACTTTGTGCAGACAAAACTAGCATTATTAACTAACTTTAGCAAAGGAAAGATAACCTAGACTTCTTTACAGTTCTAATTGTACTTAGTTTCCCCTCAGACAATAATACATTTAATTATTTTCTAATTCATCCTTCCTCTCATTTTCTTTTCCTTTTTTTTCACTAAGTGAGTGCATGCTTCCTTATTTATTTCATAAAAGCAACCATAGAATGTATACTATTTTATTGTTTTCTTATTAACAATGCACCAAAAAAGTGACTCTATTTGTGCATAGAGCTTCTTCAATATTTTCTGCTGCATAATATGCTAGTGTTTAAGTTTCACAGTATATTCAACCACTCTTACTGGAATGAGTATTTAGATTGTTTCAAAAAATATCCAGTTGTAAATACTGCTAAATTGGATAGATTTGGAGGTAACACATTTTTGCTTTCTAAGATGAATCTCCAGGGCCAATCCTTAGAGACGGAAATTCGGAATCACAAAGTATATGAAGCAGGTTTAGTTTAAAAGAAAATTCCCCTCCAGTAGCAATATATCAAAATGTCACATTCCTCACAGCTTTGCAAAAAAAAAAAAAATAAAAAAAAAAGTAGTCCTTATTTTTTCATTTTCACTGACTTGATAAATAAGAAATAATATCTTAATAAGATTTTAATTTTCATTTTTCTAATTATGAGTGAGGGTGAATATATTTAGAAGTTTTTAGATTCTGGTTTTATATCTTCAGTGTGAACTTTTTCTTAATTTTTTTTTTTTTGCAGGCCTGTATCCCTAATTTTTAAGAATTCTTGATATAGTGGGAAGGTTAGTCTTTAATCTAGTATATATCACAAATATTCCTCTATAATGTATCAGTTGCTATTTGATTTTCTTTATGGCATGCTTTATTTTGGGTCTAAATGGTGCTCAGTGTTCTATCTACCTGGCAAAGTCTTGCTCCACAGAGTGGCGCTGTCGGGAGGTGGTGAAACATTAAGGGGCGGGACTCATAGAATTTGCATCAGTGAGTGCTTGCTCTGGCAAGTGGTGGTGAGATCACAGTCCTTCCTGTGTTCCGGTCATGAGGATAATGGTTTTGCTGTGCTATGTTCTCCCACTATGATTTTCACACTTTACCAAAGCAAAATGTCAACCAACTATGGACTAAATCTTTTACAGATGTGAACCAAATAAACTTTATATCTTTGTAAGGTAATTACTTCAAGTATTAGTTATAGAAAGGGAAAGTAGATTAGCACACAGTAGTGTTTTATTTTCTATAAAATTTGCTGTTACTTTAAAGTTAGCAATATTTTATTATCTCCATCTTTTGAATTAAGGTTGCAATGTGTTTTCCTTACATTGAGATTAAAGAGGAACTCATATGTGCTTTATTCTATTAACTGCATGACTCCATTTAAAAAAATTTTTTTTGGATCAATGATCTATCGGAATTAAGTTCTCAAGTATCATGGTAAAGTATGAATCTAATTTTATCTTTTTCCAAATGGTTAAACACTTGTCCCTGAATCATTTTTTAAAATGTCCTTTGTTGCCTTAGCAACTTGAAATGTCACCTTCATCATATGCTATATGACAAATTGCTATTTGTACTTTAGCATATTTCTGAATGTTTATTGTGATCTAATGATGTGCTGTATATTCATGTTCTGGTACTATATAGTTTTGGTTAAAAGGTCATTTATATAATTGTTTTTGATATTGATGCAGTTTGTTCTTTTCTTATTCTGATTTTCTCATTCTCTGTAAGAATATACCTTGTTGTTTAGCTATTTCCTTTTGATAGACAACTAAGATGTTTCCAGAATTGCTTATGTTGAATAAAGTTACTAGGATCAGTCCTATAAAGATTCCCTTATGGGTATCAAAAGGAACTAAAAACAGAAGTAGAGTTAACAGAGTATCTAAGCATTTTAGTATTTTACCTGTGGATCGAATAAAAAGACAGTGGGTGCCATATGGAAGGCATGTGTGTGTGTGTGTGTGTGTGTGTGTGTGTGTGTACAAGAGAGAGGGGGAGAGACAGAAGAGAGAGATTGAGAGAACATAGGAAAAGATCAAAGAATTACATGGGAGAGTTTTTAAAAAATGAAATGCTGAAATATCTTAGAAGTAGTAATTGTAAATAGCAGTTATCACTTCTAGATCTTGTGAAAATAAAGAAAAATGTTGGGAAATTAAGCATTAAAAGATTGGGGGAGGACATATTTAAAGATTTATGGGCAGGGGTCACTGCTCGCTCCTTCCTAGTGCTTTGAGGATGAGGTTTGGTAGAGGGGAGTCATGTGAGGATAGGTCCATGTGGAAAATGACAGTCATTGGTATCTTTGTCTTTGAATGCACCCAATGAAATTATTTCTATAACTGTTGGAAAGACAAAATATTAGAATCAGTTTCTGATACTGATTTTATCTTTGAGTACTTGTAGGAGAAGTCATTGTTGAGATGTCACTAGTAGAAACAGGAAGGAAATGTGTGACATCATTACCTGCTTTGTACTTCCAGTTTTCCTGAGCATTCTCAATTCATAGAATCTTCCAGAAGCCAAATTTTCTTTTAACCAATTCTATTTCATTATAGTATTGCTAATTTGATAATGTATGTATATAAATGAAATTATATACACAGGCACACATACATACATATGTATATAATTTGCTTGCTTTTTCATTAGTGTTTATAAATCCTACTCTGATTATCTGTTTTATTAGCTTCTCTTTCTACTAACTTGAAAAATGAAATAAGCCAAGTAAATATTCAGTAAATACTAGTAAATTAAAAAATGAAGGCATGCCATACAGCTCTCTTTAGTGTGAGTTCTAAATCCTGGGATCCTGTCCATTACTTATGACAGTGTCTTTGCCTGTGGCAACTTCAGTCTATTACCAAGTTTTCACTAGATATACTGTATTTCTTCCTAAAGGAAGATTAAGACTATAGTCCCTGGTCTCACCTAACCTTCTGTAATGAGTTACTTACTATGAGATTTCTTATAATTTTATCTAAAATACTGTGTAAAATGACTGAATAATGAATTTTTCTGGATATAGTTATTTCATTATAGTGTCTCATAGTGGATAAAATCACAAATTGAGAAAAAAGAAAATTTTCCTGATTTATCTTTTACAAACTAAAACTATAGTAATTTAGGCTTTTATGTTTTATATTACTCATAAAATTATAAACATGTTTAAAATGATTAATCCCTTAATTTAATGAATGAACCTTTTTTCCAAAAGACACAATGTATAACATCATGTGATAATAATTTTATTGTTTCTAATGCTAAGAGATTTTCCACTGAAATAAAGTCTGCACACTAAATAAAAAATAACCCTTCTTCCCTCTGAATTATCCCAAATATACTGCTCTACTAATCAGAAGATGTTTTGACAGGTTCATGCTTTATGAGCTTAACTGAAACCACAGTGCACGAGTATCTATAATGGAAAGTGTTGTTGGTGGAGGCCCATATATTTCAGATAATGGTAGCATAATTTCTTCTTTTCCTTTGTGAGGCAATATCCTGGCACTACTGCTAACAAATGTATAAAGCAGTGAAACAGGCAAGCTGACATTTTTACTAGAGTTCTATGATCCCATAATTCTTTTTCTTGGCAGTGCTTCTACTTGAAATCTTTAAAATGTCCATTTTTTTAAAAATAGTTGCCCCCTCTTACATTCTTACTAATACTGGCACATAAAATAATGTATAAACAATGCTGACCTTTTCCTGAAAGTTCTAGTGGAACTTTATTATCTAATAATCTTGTAACAGTTTTGCTGTAAAAAAGTAAACAGAAACTAATTTTTAAAAAATTTCTAAGATTTCTATTTTTTTGGAAGCTGAAGGAAATATTTAATCTAATTTGAAAGTTACCTTTTTTGAGGAAAAACAAGACAACCATTATTTTAACAAATTGTGGTTTTATAAAGAATCATGAACAGGAAATATTTTCAAATTAAAGATACTCTACATAGCATAATCAATTATGTATTATTATATTTTCTTAAATTATGTAATTTAGAACATTAAATAGGCTAATTAAAATGAATTCTGGTATCTCTTCTTGATGGTTTCACATTATCTTCTTCAGTTTCTAATGTAGTTTGAGAATTTATTTAATCTAAAAATATGTATTAAGCAACTAATATTCATAAGGTTACAGTTATTCACCTTTTCTGTGCATTCATCCAATTAATATTTGGTGGGGCAATAATAAAGCAGGCAAATAAAACAGTATAACACTGAGTAGAATAGAGTCATTGACTAAATAGATTTTGAGTCACCTGACATCCGTTTGATAAAAAGGAATAGGGCTAGTGTAAGACTGAACCTTGATTGCTGACTTGATTGGCTTGAAAGATAAGTAAATGAGGGAGTCCTGCAAAATGGCCGACCTGATGACTCCACCGTAAGGAGGCTCCCTGGAATATACCTCCCAAATGCTGGAATACAAAATAATACAATAACAGAAAGAAGGAAAGGGGAGGGAGATGGATCCTCTGGACCTAAGAGGAGTCTAGGATGAGAACTGTAGCCCTCGGAAAGAGTAAAAAAAAAGAAGTAAACAA